>PVIY010003306.1:0-115093 GCA_004026745.1 Myrmecophaga tridactyla | reverse complement strand
ATACGAAAAGACAGAAGAGAGAGGTGTGGAGAAAAGTGTAGAAAGGAAGACTATGAGTAAAGGTAAAAAGAAGGAAAATTAGATATGACATATAAAATCCAAAAGGCAAAATGGTTGAAGAAAGTACTACCTGTGCAGTAATAACAATAAATGTTAATAGATTAAACTCCCCAATCAAAAGACGTAGACTGGCAGAATGGATTAAAAAACAGGACCCATCTATATGCTGTCTACAAGAAACACATCTTAGACCCAAGGATAAAGATAGGTTGAAAGTGAAAGGTTGAGAAAAGATATTTCATGCAAATAACAATCAGAAAAGAGCAGGAGTAACTATACTAATATCCAACAAATTAGACTTCAAATGTAAAACAGTTAAAAGAGACAAAAAAGGATACTATGTATTAATAAAAGTAACAATTCAATATCATAAATATCATAATATTTATGCACTGAGCCAGAATGCTCCAAAATGCATGAGGCAAACACTGAAAAGAGAAATAGACACATCTACCATAATAGTTGGAGACTTCAGTTCCACACTGTCATCCATCAATGGGCAGAACATTTGTGCACTTTGTATTGTCATTCAAATGTGTGAGACTATGATCAAATTTTTAAATTCTTTTCTCTATCTGTTCTTTGGTCTGTTCAATTTTCTGTTCTGTCTTCTAGGTCACTGATCCTTTCTTCTGCCTGTTCAAATCTGCTGTTGTATGCCTCTAGCATATTTTTAATCGCATCTATTTGCCCTTCATTCTCATGTTATTTTTCTTTGCATGCTTTAAAATTCTTCTTTATGCTCACCCAGTGTCATCTTAATACCATTTATCTCATTAGCCATTTTTTCCTTCATCTTCTTGAATTGGTTGAGAAGCTTTGTTTGAACATCTTTGATTAGTTTTTCCAAGTTCTGCATCTCCTCAACTATTTAATTTGTTCCTTTGACTGAATCATATCTTCTTATTTCTTAGTATGGCTTGTAATTATTTTGCCGGTATATGGGCATCTAATTATCTTGAGATTATTCTCTGGGTCAGTCTCATCTCTTCTCTAGTCTCATCTCTTCTTGTTATTGATTAGGTTGATGTTAAAGCTCTACTTTGGCATTTGGCTTGTACTTCTCAGTCAAAACCAGGGCCAGAGCAAAGAAATGAAACAAAATAAAGTGTCAGTTTTTCAAGCTAACCCATTGTATCATATTTGTTTTATCAGCTAGGAAACTAAGACATCAGTTGTGATGGTTTGGTGGTTTTATGGACCCCAGAAGATCCATGTTCTTAAAGCTAATCCATTACTGTATGTGTAGACCTATTTTGAGTGAGACCTTTTCATTGTTGAGGCATGCCCCAGATGGATTTACTCCTTTTACTGGAGTCCTTTATAAGAGATGAAATCCAGAGAAGAACACAGAAACTGAGAAAGAAACCCACAGATAGAGAAGCCAGAAGCTGAAGGCAACAAAACCCAGGAGAGAAGGGAGAGGGCAACAGACCTGCCATGCTCCTTTGCCATGTGGCAGAGGAGCTGAGGATCACTGGCAGTCTCACTTCAGAGTCCAGGTATTGTCTAGATGATGCCTTGATTTGGACATTTTCACAATCTCAGTACTGCTTGTAAACTAACAAATCCCCATTGTTAAAAGCCAGTCCAGCCCCCAGTCTTGGGGTTTGTTCATATGAAACTTAACCCCATAGGGGATAGGTCAAGCCTACTTAAAATTATGCCTAAGAGTCACCCCCAGGAGAACCTCTTTTGTTGCTCAGATGTGGCCTTTCTCTCCAGCCAACACAGCAAGCAAACTTACCACCCTTCCCCTGTCTACGTGGGACATGACTCCCAAGGATGTGGATCTTCCTGGCAATGTGAGACAGAAATCTCAGAATGAGCTGAGACCCAGCATCAAGGGATTGAGAAAACCTTCTCGACCAAAAGGGGGAATAGTGAAATGAGACAAAGAGTCAATGGCTGAGAGATTCCAAACAGAGTTGACAGGTTATCCTGGAGGTTATTCTTATGCATTAAGTAGATAGCACCTTGTTAACCAAGATGTAGTGGAGAGGCTGGAGGGAACTGCCTGAAAACGTAGAGCTGTGTTCCAGTAGCCATGTTTCTTGATGATGATTGTATAATGATATAGCTTTCACAATGTGACTGTGTGATTGTGAAAACCTTGTGTCTGATGCTCCTTTTATCTACCTTATCAACAGACGAGTAGAACATATGGAATAAAAATAAATAATAGGGGGAACAAATGTTAAAATAAATTTAGTTTGAAATGCTAGTGATAAATGAAAGCAAGGGGTAAGGGGTATGGTATGTATAATCTTTTTTTTTCTCTGTTATCGTTTTATTTCTTTTTCTGTTGTCTTTTTATTTATTTTTCTGAACAGATGCAAATGTTCTAAGAAATGATGAATATGCAACTATGTGATGATATTGAGAATTACTAATTATATATGTAGAACGGAATGATATGTTAATGTTTTTGTTTGTTCTTAATTTTTAATTAATAAATAAATTTAAAAGTAAAAAAAATAAATAAAGTGTCAGTGGCTGAGAGATTTCAGAGTTGAGAGAGCTGTGTTCCAGTAGCCATGTTTCTTGAAGATGAATGTATAATGACATAGCTTTTGCAATGTGACTATGTGATTGTGAAAACCTTGTGTTTGATGCTCTTTTTATCTACAATATTGACAGATGAGTAAAAAATATGGATTAAAAATTTAAAAATAATGGGAACAAAAAATATGTATATATTCCTTTGCCAAATTAAAAACAAAACAAAGAAACAGGACGAGGGACCCACACTGGGAGTTCAGACAAGTTCCACAGGGCAATGAGGGTCCAGAAAGCGGTTTTCCAAGACTGCTGTTTCCTAGCCTGGCCAGCAGATGGCATTCTTCAAAAACCTAGTCCCCACAGTCCTAGAAAGGTGGGATATTTTAACTCTCTGTCCACTCCGCTTCTGAGACAGGTGGAAACAATGGCACCTTGGGTAACTGTCCAGAGAAGTCAAGGTTGTGGACCCAGAGGTCCAATTTCACTGGCCAACAGCTGGGTCAGAACTGGGAAGCATCCCCCTCTGTTCCCAGGGGTTGCAGGGAGGGCTTCCCTGACTCTCCCAATATGTAGCAGCCCAATGGCAGAAACCAGGCTGACAAGAAGCTGCTTGCCTCAAGGATCAGCAGTGGACACTGGAGCCAAGGCCCAGCAAGTGACTCACCATAGTTTCTCCATCTCTTTGTCCCCTTCTTCCCTGGATGTTGCATGATACTCCACTGATCTCCCAAGCCCCAGAACAGCTGATTTATAAGATTCTAATACTTTTAAGTAGCTTTTTTCTTGATTTTGGGACTCAACCTGTTACTGTAATCCTTTAATATTTTCTGGAGCTTTGAGAAAGATTTATTTCAGACCTTGCTGAAAGCTTCTGTGAGGGGATGGAGCCTTGTGAGGGGATGGAGCCCTGAAGCATCTTACTCTGCCACCTTGATCGGGTGTTTTTTTAATTTAATATTTTAATTTAAAAATTAAAAAAAAATTTAAACCATGTTTTTTAGTCTGCCAAAGCTAAATGCAATACACCAGAGATGGATCAGCTTTATTAAAAGGGGATTTATGTAGTAAAAAATGTATAGTTCTTCAGAGAAAAGGCAGCTAACTTTCATCTGAGGCTCTCTGTTACATGGGAACGCACACAGTGACATCTGCTGGCCTTCTCTCCTGGCTTCTGGGATCCAACGGCCTTCTCTGGAGTGATTTTTCTCTGCATCTCCAAACATCTGGACTGATCTGTGAGATGAGATATGCTGAGCTGCTTGGGCTGTGCTGCATTGAGCTCTCTTCTGATCTCTCTCTTTTAAGCTTCCAGCTAATTAAATTAAACATCATTCATTGAGAAGGCACTCCCCTTAGCCGACTGCGGATGTAATCAGCCATAGATGAGTTTCATATGCTAATGATTCCAGTCCACATGAACAGAACTAGGCACCATCACCTGGCCAAGTTGATGTTTGAACCTAACTACCACAGGTGGCAATGTAAATGACCATCTGAGTCCCTCTCAGTATCATTTCTCTTAAATTTACTGCCTGGTCGTACCTGCCTCTCAGGTAGACTGGCTAGGTGGAGATGTCCAGCTGCCCCACAGCCACTGCAAGTCCCAGACCACCTCAGTCCAGATCCTGGGTTGGGCTTGCAGTTCCATGACTTGGACCAGGAACACTGGGTGGCCTCATTTACCATTAACTCTATTACCAATATGCATAGTCAAAAATGTTTTGAGAGGCAGTGTAACATAGTAGAAAAGAGTATGGACTTCAGAAACACACAGACCTGGACTTGAATCCCATCTGTCATCAATCATTGAATGATCATGAGTGAGCAACAACCTTTCTGAGCTTCACTTACCCCATTTATAATACAGGTATAATATTAACATGACAACACTTCTGTAATGATTAAATGATAAGGCATGTAACATCTGCTATAGGGCCTGACATTTAGTAGGTACTCAACGGATGGTAATTCTTCCTCTTATTTCCCTAATTTGGGGCCAGCTTTCTTACACTAATATGAAAATCTTGAGTTTGTATATCCTAGTTAATGCTAAACCACACTGGTAATTAAGATCTTAGGTCATCAATAGTTCTCATAAAGACAGTTTACTTGCTATTTTCCCCAGGATCAAATTATAAGGTGAGCAGCCCAGATTGGAAGGGCTACACATATCCTTTGAAGGGTACACATATCTTTTGAAGTGGTAATATGTCATTGCTAAAGCATCTTTAGGAATATTTTGTTATGAAATAAAACACAAAGCTCATAATGAAGATTAAAAGGCATAATAGGCACTGGAATCCTGGAAAAACTACTGCTGAAAAAATAATCTTGAGTTTCGAAGTCTGCAGTGGAGGTGGCAAGTGGCTAAGTAAGCCTGGGTGACATCACCAACAAATGTCAGCACTGAGATTATACTAGATGTAAGAATCTGTGGGAGGTACAGTCATAATACATAGTCCCTGCTCTCAAAGATTTTATGGTCTAGATAGAAAAAAAAGGACATGCGCATTAAAAATAAATAGTATAGCAATCACTGTGGAAGGCAGTTTGGTGGTTCCTCAGGAAGCTAAGTACAGAACTGCCATATGATTCAGCAATACCATTGGTAGGTATCTATTCAGAGGACATGAGGGGAAGAATGCAAACGGACATTTGCACACCAATGTTTATAGCAGCATTATTTACAATTGTCAAGAGATGGAAACAGCCCAAACGTCCATCAACAGATAAATGGTTAAACAAGCTGTAGTATATACATATGATGGAATATTACACAGCTGTAAGACAAAATAAAGCCATGAAGCATGTAACAACATGGATGGACCTTGAGGACATTATGCTGAGTGAGATTTGCCAGAAACAAAAGGACAAATACCATATGGTCTCACTGATATGAACTAACATTAATCAATGAACTTGGAGAATTTCAGTTAAGAACAGAGGCCATCAGGAGATAGAAATAGGGTAGACTTTGGTAATTGGAGCTGAAGGGATACAGATTGTGCAACAGGACTGATTGTAAAAATTCAGAAATGGGTAGCACACTACTACCTAATTGTAGCACAATAATGTTAGCACACTGAATGAAGCTGAATATGAGAAAGATAGAGGGAGGAGGGTTGGGGGCAGAAGTGAAACCAGAAGGAAAGATAGACGATAAAGACTGAGATATATAATCTAGGAATGCCTAGAGTGTACAATGATAGTGACTAAATGTACAAATTAAAAAATGTGTTTGCATGAGGAAGAACAAAGGAATGTCAATACTGCAGGGTGTTGAAAATAGATGGTAATTCTTACTTTAAAACTTTAATTTATGGGTGAGACTAAAGCAAGAAATGTTTATTTGGTACAAAATTTATATTTTGACTAGTGCATTTCCTAATATAATTTATATGGACAGTTTAATTGAACATCATAAGTACATGGAACCTTGAATAGGGCATGAAATTTCTTAAGTTTGTCCAGAGTGAAGCCCTGATGAATCCGAGTGATTTGAACAGTGAATAAAAAATATTTGCCAAGTTCCCTTGGGGGAATGGCAAGAAAGGGGGAAAATTCAACTTCCCCATTTGGAGAATTCTTGATATTCTCGCAAGCAGTGGGGACAACCAAATCAATAGGCTGAGCCCCCAATCTTGGGGTTTGTTCATACAAAACTTATTCCCACAAAGACTTAAAATTAGGCCTAAGAGTCACCCCATAGAACCTCTTTTGTTGCTCAGATGTGGCTTATCTCTCAGGCAACACAGCAAGCAAACTCACCTTCTTCCCCCTCTCTATGTGGGCGATGACTCCCAGGGGTGTAAACCTCCTTGGTAATGTGGGACAGAAATCCTAGAATGAGCTGGGATTCAGCATCAAGGGATTAAGAAAATCTTCTTGACCAAAAGGGGGAAGAGAGAAATGAGACAAAGTGTCAGTGGCTGAGAGATTTCAGATTTGAGAGGTTATCTTGGATGTTATTCTTACACATTTTTATAGACATCCCCTTTTTAGTTTAAGGTGTATCAGAGAGGCTAGAGAGAAATGCCTGAAACTGTAGAGCTGTGTTCCAGTAGCCATGTTTCTTGAAGTCGAATGTATATTGATGCAGCTTTTGCAATGTGCCGGCCGATGTGAGTGTGAAAACCTTGCATCTGATGCTCCTTTTATTTACGATATTGACAGATGAGTAAAAAATATGGTTTAAAAATAAATAGGTGGAACAAATGTTAAAATAAATTGAGTAATACTAGTGAACAATGAAAGGGAGTGGTAGGGGATATGGAAAAAAATAGGGGGAACAAAGGTTAAAATCAATATTGAGTAGATAGAAATACTAGTGGTCAATGAAATGTGTGAGTTTCTTCTTATTTCTTTTCCTGGAGGGATGCAAATGTTCTAAAACAATGATCATGGTGATGACTATACTACTATGTGATGATATCGTGAGCCATTGATTGTACACCATACATGGAATATTTGTATGTTAAGAATGTTCATTTCATATTGTTGTTTTGGTTTGATAATCAAAATAAATTTAAAAATTAGTACAAGATAGCACAGGCAAAACTCTCAATCAATCATATTTATTGATAAATATTACAAGAACACAAAGAAGGGTAAAATTAAAATAGGCAGAGTTGGTCAGAAAAGGTTTTAAAGAGCAATTTTCACCTGAAAATATTTTAAAAGGGAGGGCTTAAATTATCTTAGAGATGAGGAAAACCATTTATTAATTCATGCATCCTTGTGCATGCATTTATTGTGCTTCTAATAACTTGTAGTTGCTATACTTGGTGTTGGGGTTACAAAGTCCCTCAAGGGCAAGGGAGAAAGATGGGCAAACACATAGCTGACAACCCAAATTACTGAGTGTGTACAAGGTGCACTGAATGATTTCTTTCTGAGAGCCTGGTGATCTGTCAAGGATAATGTTACCCCTTTTATAGTGAATCATAAAGGGAATATGTAGAGCACATTTCTTTCCAAACTGTTCACACCCAATTATTCCAAACAGAATATAAGTGGGAAGTTTCCCATTTTCCATTTGGGGAAGGAAACTATGCTCAAGAAGTTAAGACTACTGCAAGACACTTATTAGTGCTCAAAGTTTTCACTCCATGTTTTTTTTTTAATTGTATAATATAACATATATACAAAGCTGAGAAATAAAAAAGCAATAGTTTTCAAAGCACTCTTCAATGAGTCGTCACAGGACAGATCCCAGAGTTTGTCATGGGCTACTATACGATCCTCTCATATTTTTCCTTCTAGCTGCTCCAGAATATAGGAGGCTAAAAGGCTTAAATTACTTTTTTACCATCACAATCAACTTTTTTTCCTTCTTTTCTTTTGAACAATAACATATATACAAAAAGCTGTAAATTTCAAAGCACAGCACCACAATTAGTTGTAGAACATATATCAGACTTTTTGACATGGGTTACAATTTCACAATTTTAGGTTTTTACTTCTAGCTGCTCTGCAATACTGGAAACTAAAAGAGGTATCAGTTTAATGACTCAGCATTCATATTCATTCGTTAAATCCTATCTTCTATGTATAATCCCATCATCACCTTTGATCTTTCCATACCTCTCTTTAGGGGTGTTTGGGCTATGGCAATTCTAAATTTTTGATATTGGAAGGGTCTGTCACTTATATGGGGTAGGGAGATGGAACTATCTAATGTTCTGGAGAGGCTGGGCCAGGTTTCAGGACTTCTCCGGACCAGGGACCCATCTGGAGGTTGTAGGTTTCTGGAAAGTTACTCCAGCGCCTGGAACCCTTGTGGAATCTTATATATTGCCCTAGGTGTTCTTTAGGATGGGCTGGAATGGTCCTGGTTGGGAGCTGGCAGCTTATGATAGGTAGCAAGGTCTACCTGAAGTTTGCATAACAGCCACCACCAGAGTAGCCTCTCAACTCTATATGAACTCTCTCTGCCACTAACATTTTATCAATTACACTTCTTTTCCTCCTTTTGATCAGGTTGCAATTGTTGATCCCACGGCGCCAAGTCTTGATTCATCCCTGGGAGTCCTCTCCCATGTCGCGAGGAGACTTTCAACCCGGATGTCATGTCTCTATATGGGTTCTCGAATTCACAAATATGTGCTATGCACTGGGGAAGAAAAGGATCAATAAGACACAGACCTGCCCTCCATATTCTTAAAGATGGCTACAATATGATATAAGGGCTGTAATAGAGTACTAAGAGAAAATGAGTATAAATAAAAGAATAGCTTTTATTTCCCTTTGGGAAATTATAGCTTATTTTAAGAAGTAACATCTAGGCTGAATCTTTTTTTTTTTTAATATTTCTACAATAAATAACAAACACACACACAAACATTCTTGACATGGTTACAATCACTGGCTCACAATATCATCACATAATTGTGTATTCATCACCATGATCATTTTTTTGAACACTTGCATGTCTCCAGCAAAAAAAAGAAAAAAAGAAAAACTTATACATGCCATACCCCTTACCACTCCCTTTTATTGACCACTAGTATTTCAATCTACTCAATTTATTTTAACCCTTGTTCCCCCTATTATGAGTTTATTTCTTATTCATATTTTTTACTCATCTGTCCATACCGTATATGTTTCAATTGTGACTGGAATTGTAACTGTTATTTCTAAATTCTGAAATACTGTATTTGTGTATAACTTAGTTGTTCCCTGGTATTTTGGTATTTGTATGACACCTGAGACTCAGAGTTAGAGCTCAAAAACTCTAACTATAAACATCAGCATTACTGCATATAGCAACTGTTAAAAAAGTTGAAAAAGTGATCAGATTTTGAATAAAGATATGAATGAAGCTGATCTGAATAGGACTAAGATAAATCAGAATACAGGGTAAAAGATGATATGGTCTATATTTTAAAACTTCAACTTCTGTGTGAGACCAAAGGAAGGGATGTTTTATTTGGTACAAAATTTATATTTTTTGTAGCATATTATCTAATTTAACTTGTATGGTCAGTTTATTTGGACACTATAATTACATGGACTCTTGACTAGGGAGTTGGTCTGTACAGATTAGTGTGATGCCCTGATATATCTCAGAGTAATTTGGGCAGAGAACAAAACAGTATTTGCAAAGTTCCCTTGGGGGACCAGGGAGAAAGGAGAAAATATTCAGTTTCACCATCTGAAGAATTCCTGATACTCTCGTAAGTAGTGGGGACAACCAATTCAATAGGCTGAGGCCTTGATCTTGGGGGTTGCCCCTGTGAAACTTTTTTCTGCAAAAGAGAAGCTTAGCCTACCTATAATTATGTCTAAGAGTCACCCCCACAGAACCTCTTTTGTTGCTCAGATGTGACCAATTTCTCTAAATCAACCAATCTAAGTCAACTTGGCAGGTGAACTCACTGCCTCCCTTCTACATGGGGCATGACACCCAGGGGTGTAAATCTCCCTGGCAACATAGTACATGACTCCTAGGGATGATCCAGGAGTATCATGGGATTGAGAAAGCCTTCTTGACCAAAAGGGAGAAGAAAAAAATGAGACAGTTTCAGTAGCTGAGAGATTTCAGAATCAAGAGGTTATTCTTATGCATTATACAGATATCCCTTTTTAGTTTATGGTATATTGGAGTGGCTAGAGGGAAATACCTAAAACTGTTGAACTGTACTCCAGTAGCCTTGTTTCTTGACAATGGCTGTAAAATTATATAGCTTTTGCAATGTCACTATTCTAGTTTGCTAGCTGCTGGAATGCAATATACCAGAAACGGAACGGCTTTTAAAAGGGGAAATTTAATAAGTTGCTAGTTTACAGTTCTAAGGCCGAGAAAATGTCCCAATTAAAACAAGTCTATAGAAATGTCCAATCAAAGACATCCAGGGAAAGATACCTTGGTTCAAGAAGGCCGATGAAGTTCAGGGTTTCTCTCTCAAATGAGAAGGCACATGGTGAACACAGTCAGGGCTTCTCTCTCAGCTGGAAGGGCACATGGCGAATACGGCGTCATCTGCTAGCTTACTCTCCTGGCTTCTGGTTTCACGAAGCTCCACGGGAGGCGTTTTCCTTTTTCATCTCCAAAGGTTGCTGGCTTGTGGACTCTCTGCATCTCAGGACTACATCGTTTTGCTCTCTCTGAATCTCTCATTCTCCAAAATCTTTCCTCTCTGATAGGACTTCAGAAACTAATCAAGACCCACTCAAATGGGTGGAGACATGTCATCCCCTAATCCAGTTTAACAACCATTCTTAACTAAATCACATCATCCAGGGAGATGATCTCATTACAGTTTCAAACACACAGCATTGAATAGAAATTATTCTACCTTTATGAAATGGGATTTATATTAAAGCATGGCTTTTCTTAGGAGGCATACTTCCTTTCAAACCAGCACAGTCACTGTGTGAATGTGAAAACCTTGTGGCTAATGCTCCCTTTATCCAAGGTATGGACAGATGAGTAAAAAAAAATAAGGACAAAATAAATAAATAATGGTGGGGGATAAATGGTAAAAAAAATTGTTTTTGTAAATTGCAATACTAGTGGTCGATGAGAGGGAGGGGTGAGGGATATGGGACACATAGGTTTTTCTTTTTCTTCCTTTTTCTGGAGTGATGCAAACATTCTAAAAATGGCCATAGTGATGAATACACAACTATGTGATGGTATTTTGAGCTACTGATTGTATATTTTGGATGGACTGTATGATGCATGCGGATATCTCAATAAAAATATTTTTTTTAAATGTCAGTACCGCTGCTATTGAGAAACTCTGGTATGCACAGGTATCTGTAGCTGGAGATGACTTAGGTCTAGCTGCAGCAGCTCAGCCTCCTATGGAATGCAGAGTCTCAAGGTGGTAAAGTGGTAACCTCTAGCATCCAGTTATCTGCACTAGACTCCCAGGTTCTCCAATTTGCTGGATGTATAACTTTGAACTAATCAATGTCATGAAGGCAGAGTTTTCACATCTGGAAAGAGGGGCTAATAATGTATCTGTCTCACTAAGCTTAAAGTTCCTTGGAGGCAGGGACCTACTTTTACCTAACATGCCTAGATCAGGAACTGGTTCCCAGTAGTGAGTACTAAATACTCGTGAATTGTCTCAGGCAGTTGTTTTGAGACCCAAACAAAAGAATATGCATTAAGTGATATGGAGCACAGTAAGGAGAAATGCAGCCCCTGATAGCTGGGAGGTAGGCTGGCACTAGGAGGTGCTGTCCTGTTGAACACAAACAATTTTACAAAAACAAAACAAAAAAACAGCATCAGACAGGACCACTCTGGGCAGGATGGATTAGAACAAAAACAAGAACCCTTTATAATCATGTCTGAATACAAAACAAAACCAAGAACACTGTACTCACCGCAAAAAAAAAAAGACCAACTATCCTCTTACCTTGGCTAATATGAGCGACCACTGCTTCTTTATCAGTTTCAACTTTCGCCTCACTTTGTTCTTCTCCCTTATTAGACAAGAATCATTAAAATATCCAATCATAAAATCACCCCACTTCCTGTCATAGAGAAGCATGTTTCCTTGACCCTCCCCCAAATTACCGAACATGCCCACACAAAACCTTAGGAGTTCTTTCCAATAGCGTCTTCCTGAGAAGTTCGGCTATTCCTCATGGTATGCGTTCTCCCTCGTTCCAGGAAGACAATAAGCCCAACTTTGTTCCATTATCGGGGTGTTCCTGGTGATCTTTAACTGGAGAGCAATGACAGTGGCAAGATCCACTCATAGCTTTCAAAACACGGATTTCGTCAACAAGTGCTTTGAGGCTTCCGGTTAGATTGTCTCGCACCACGCCGTTTCTCCTCAGGTGACGTTTTGGTTTCGATCTCCCAAGTGGAAATCCAGCACATAAGTTAAAATTTCTCACGAAGTAAAACCTATTGGTAAAATGCGTGCCTCCAGCCCCAACTATGTGTTACTCAAACACTAAAACACCGCTCGGCTAAGATGAAGGCAGTAGCGGGGAAACTAAAACCCCACAGACTTCATAGTGAGTTTTAACCGCCGCCCTAACTCAGGCGGAAACAGTACCGAATTCACTCTACAAATAGTGAAGAACAGCGCAAATTCATTGCTATGCGAAAGGCTGAGATAACATTCACCACAGGTAACACAGAACTTTCTGGCAACGGCTCTCGGGGTCTCACGCACGAAGAGCCTGGCGGATACCGCACAAGCGCACGCCTCTTCTAGAAGGACTACAAGTCCCGGCATGCCCGGCGCCGCGGCGTCGCCTAGTAACTCGCGCCAGCCGAGGCATGCTAGGTTGACTTTTCCGCGCGTCTGCGCCTTGGCGGGCCCTGCGCAGGCGCACTTCCAGTGCTTGGGAGTCGGGGGTGGAGTGTCGTTCCCTTTCGCTGATGCAAGAGTCTAGTGCGGTGGTGGGAGAGGTATCCGCAGGAGCAACGTTGGCGCTGGGGCTTGAGGCGCGTCCGTCCAACTTCCCGTCTGTGACGATCCCACTCGAGCAGCAGCCATGTCCGGGGACGAGGTGAGGACCCGAGCCCAGCGCCAGGACGAAGGACTGAGGGGGGGAGCCAGATCCATCCCAGTGTGGGAGACCGGGCCTGCGGCCTAGCGTACGGCCGCCGCCATGTGGGGCAGCTGGGCCTAAGCCTGCCCACAGCGGCAGAGCCGGCGAGGACTCCGGAGCCACGGGCTTGGCCGCACCCACGTTCAGGGTGGTGGCGCTGAGGCCGGCGTCTTCCCTGTGGCCGGCGTTTCCGGAATGGAGAGCACACGCTGAGCCGCCCGCCCTAAAGGGGGCCGGAATGACCGGCTAAAGCCCCGACTGAACGAGCTTGGGCCTGGCGACCCCTGCATGCCTTTACTTCTGTCCTCGTTAGGCGCCGGAGCTGAGGAGAGACGCCTCTCTTGGCTCCAGCGGGAGCGCCCTTGTTAGAAACTTTGTAGACTGGTTTGTCCGGGCCGGTATCCCGCGCTTGTTCTCATTTCAGTTATTAATTCTTAAAATGACAAGGGGGAGAACATAAAGGAGAAAAAACCCTCAAAGAGTGACTGACTTGCCCGGAAAGGTTCTTTACTCCTGAACTTTTCTTATCAGAAAACTCAGCGACGTGAACGGGAAGTTGGGGATTAGAGGCTGGCTGATCCTTTCCTGCCATCGTGCTTGTACCTCAGAGAATTTCCCTGAACACTTTGCTAGATTTATTCCAGTTCATGTGAAAACAAACGGCTTTAATATAAATATAAGTGCTATAAGTAGATATTGACTAAATCTGGAAGTAGAGCTCCTGCTTACCGGTGAACACCATCCCCCCTCCCCCCCCCAAAAAAAAGAGCCCATGAAGAATATATACTTCTAGAAATATTTAAGTGCCTGTCCTATAGGGCCTAGGGAGGAGAAAGAGAGATTTCGAGGTTTCCTAGAGACTTGGCTTTTGAAGTACGCTTTGAACGATTTCCTTGGGCAGCAGAAAGGCTTCACAGGGTGAAGGAGTGGTTTAGAAAGGTTAAAAAAAAAAATGCTCACAAAAAGTGGAGCATTCTCTAATTTGATAAAGAATTAAGGAGTAAAGGCTTGAAATTAGGTTGTGGCTATTTCATGGAGGGTTTTGAAACCAAGTTAAGGAACTTGGATTTAACTCTGAAGGGGACTTGTCTCGCGTTTGGTTCTTGCAACAACTTTGTTAGATGGGTGTTATGCCCACTTTAAAGATGAGAAAATTATGGCTTAGAGAGGTTATAATGCAGTGATCAAATAATAAGTGACTGAACCAATAATAGAATTCCAGATCTATGTAATATTGCCTCCATCTGGATGACTAGGAGGCTCTCATTAGCTTTGGAGAGAAACTGAGCTACTGAATGAGGTGAGAATCTAAATGAGGTCGGTGGGTAAATAATGGTTCTTTCTTGGTGGTGGTGGTAGACATTGTTCCGGATTACTGTATTTCAGAAGTTTTGAGAGTTGGCAGTGTTTCACAGATGTTTTGTTTGTATCAATTTTTCAAGCTTTTCATAGATAGCATTTAGCAAATATAGTGCTTATGCAATGGTATGGTTCAGATGGTAAAGCATTTGAGGTTTAAGGGAGGTAAGATATAACTAATGCAAGGCAGAAATTGCTTGTTTCCACAAGAGGAAGAAATAAGGCCATTAACATAGTGATTTTCATGGCTGAAGAGATCATTTCTAACAGTGGGATCAGATTTTGGAGGGGTTAAAATATGAATGCACTATTGATGGGTGAACAGGATTTTGACAAGTAGAGATGGAAAAAGAAGCAGAGGACTGTAGAAACAGTTGAGTAAAGTAGTGTCCTTGAAATATGAATGCTACCTAATAGGGGGGAAAAATCCCTTCCTAATCAGCAGGCATTTAGTATTTTTCAGACCATTTTTTAAAGTGCTGTCAGTATCTAAGTATTGTTTACCATAGCCCCTTTCACAAGATGTCAGAACATCCAATTTTGACACAACATGGATTCATTAGTATGGTACAAATGCAAAAGAAGCTTTAAACTTAAAAAATTTCTGGTTAAAAATGGAATGTGGTTATATGAAGTTTACAAAACACAGAAGAATACAAAGAGGAAAAAAGAATATCCCAGAATCCTATCACCCAGAGTTGACAACACTGTTAGCATTTGTTCTCCTCCTTTCTTGAAAGAATGGAGATCAATGCCTTGCCTCGCTGGGTTCTTTTGTAACTTAGGTCCACTTTCTGGGTGTGGCATAGCCATAAAATGAGTATCATGGGTAAGATTTAGTAGGTGGGAGTAGGCTTCCAGTTTTATGAAGCACTTCAATTTATTGTTGAAGTCATTTCATTGTATCCTTTTCCTTACCTTCTCCAAGCCAACACAAGAAAACACAAGTGATTCTATGGTTTTCTGTAATAGTTGCACTGTCAGCAACTATTTACTTCTCAAAACCAAACTAGTCTTACAATCAAAACATTTGGGATATAGTCAGCTTTAGTCAAGAGTAATATGGCTTTGTGACTTTGGACAAGTCTACCTCAGGCTCTGCTTTGTGATACCTGGTTTCCTTATTTTTAAACTCCTCTTTGCATGGCTGGTGTGAATAAACAGGCTATGGGTTATATGCTAATTATCTAGTACATTGGAGGTGGTAATTGAGAAATGTTAATTAGTTCCGTGTATGATTCCTATATGTTTACTAACTTTTGCTAGGCTACAGCCAAACTGCTTCCCTGTAAACCCAAATTCGAATGTTTTTCAGGGGATAAAACAGGCAATGTTAGGCTGTCTTCCCTCACCTTGTCTTACTGAATAACTGCTAAAGGGCAATTAATACTCCAGGGAACTTGATGCTTGAAAAAATGTAATAAATAAATTGTAAGCCCGGCCAGACGACCACATTTATAGTGCCTGGAGTGCTGTCCATCCTTTTGCCAAATCGTCCTCTTTCAGGAATAAGGATTAACTATAGCTGCCTCCCTGGAACAGACTGCAGCATTCCATGTTGGGTGACCCAAGGCCTAGTAGGTCAGCAGTAATGAGTCAACTTCCTCTTAGAGGAATGTTTTAAATTCGTTGGATAATACTCTTCAGATAGACCACATTTGAGAATTATTCATTTATGTAGTTAGATCCTTGTTAAGGTAGGGGAGAATAACTTTGAGATAAGGCTATGTAAATATCCAGAATGCTTTGAGGATATTTCTGAATTGGGTGAGGACAATAACTACTTAAATTTATTACAGACTATATAGTTTGGTTTCAGTGTAGCTTTGTTTCATTAATATAGTTGGAACATAAAGAAATTTAAGTTAATTATATAACCAATTTGGGGGATTTTTTTTTTTTTTTTGAGAGTTTCATGTATGTCTTAGGAGTTAGACCTAAACTGTTGAAATTTCAGTGACAGAAATCAAGAGAAACCATGCTTTGTGAATTGTAAGACATTAGATAAATTATGATGCTAATTGCTAACACTTAATTGAGTACCTATGTCTTCAGCCTGTGCAGAGTGGTTTACATTTATTTACTCTTTTTTATCCTCTTAATAACTTTGTGAGGTTGGTTTTGGTTCTGCTACTGATGCCTGCTTAACACATGAGGCACAGAAAGGGATAGAACTTAGGTAACACAAGAGCCACAGTCAGGATTTGAATATAGGCTGGTGGGTAGAACCTGTGCAAAATGAGAAATTTAAGCATGGTAGGATGTGGACAAAGATTGATAAGAGACTGAGAAAAAAATTAGTTGGGATTTGAATCAAATTCTGCTTGACTTAAAAATCCTTGCTGTTTCCACTGGGCTTCTGCCCTATATGTTTAAAATAATAATAAGTATCTGTATTTTTTTCAAGTGATCAGGACAGTCTCAAGTTATAAATTAGATTTTTACTTGTTCTAGAGTGGACATTAGATAAAAAATAACCTAAGATAACTTTCAGTGTTTTTCCAGAAACAAAAAGAAAGGTTTGTATAGAAGTTCTTTTCTCAGGGATTTGCTATACGAGGGGTTGCTGATTTATTTCCTTAAAGGCTTGTCTGAATTTAAGGATTTCATATATATATATCCTTAAATATATATACTTAAGTCAGAACAAGTCTCTTGGTATAGCAACCCTGGGTCACGAGCTTTGAATAAAAATTGACAACCTTCCTAGGCTTTGGTATTCTCATCAGTAAAATTATGAGGGGCTTCGTGCACGTAATTACAAAGCTTCCCTCCCGAAATTCCATGATTTATAACCTCTCCAAATTTGCTCATGAAACTAAATGTAACATTGCTGTTTCTTGTGATACCTTACAAATTTGAAAGGTATTTGCATGTTTCAGACACACAAATCCAAAATTGGATGGACAGTTTTTGTTTTTTCTGTAAGTCTTTAAGTGATCTGGCTTCCATCTTGTTTCTCCAAACTCATTTCCTACCTGCTCTTTTTACTACACTGACTTCCTGGCTGTTCTTTGAACACATCAAGCACACTCCAGTTTCAGGGTCTACCTTTTTATTTGCTCTGCCTGGAATGTTCTTTCTCCATATATATATATGGCTCACTCTCCAGATCTTTATTCAAACGTCATCTCAGCAGTAGACCCTTCCCTGAACCCCCTATAAAAGAGCACACCCACCCTAGTAACTTTTATTCTGCTTTATTTTCCTTTACAGTGCTCTTCATAAGAATATTGTATTATGTCTGAGTTTCCCTCTCCTCCCCTAGAGACCTCAAGCCCTGCACTAATAAATAACATGAATGGGGGGGGGGGGAAAATAAGAGTATGCCTTCTGAGGATACAGTATCTTTGGAATGTGAGCATCTTTAAAGACAATCACTGAATTTTACCCCCTTTTTCTTTTAAACAGATGATTTTTGATCCTACTATGAGCAAGAAGAAAAAAAAGAAGAAGAAGCCCTTTATGTTAGATGAGGAAGGAGATGCCCAGACAGAAGAAACCCAACCCTCAGAAACAAAAGAAGTGGAGCCAGAGCCAACTGAGGACAAAGATGTGGAAGCTGATGAAGAGGACAGTAGGAAAAAGGGTGAGTGGTTGGCGTGAGAGGGTCATTGTCCTGGGGTACCTGGTACTCTTCCACTAGTGTTCAGATTATATGCATGCAGTCACTTATCATCCCAATGGGGCTGTTCTCATGACAGCAAGGGCATTGGAAACTGTGTGCGCTGGACCTTGCTAGATTTCTTATGGCTTCTTCTAGGTAAATTCCCACTGAACTTAAAAGTTGTAGATATGATGAAATTTCTTCATCTCAGGGCTGGTTTTCCAGTCTTACCTGCCAGGTAACTTCTCTCACTTTAATGCTGATTTTATGAGCGTAGGCAGGAAATACTAAGACAGGGACAGGTAGTTTGGCATCTTAACAGGTCCAAAAATACATCAAAGAGGTTAAAATTATAGGCTAAAATGTTTGGGGTTAGGCATTAGCTTTATTCTTTTTTTTTTAATCCATACTTTTTACTCATCTTCAGCTTTACTCTTGTGCTCTAATATAGACACATTTTGACTATTTGAGAAAAAATAAATGATTCAGTAAATATAATTAATAATGTTTGTTGAATATGAGACACTGCTGGGGATAGAGAGAACTAACATTCAATGCATCTGTCATGAGCTAAGCATCTTGTACATACTCAAAACAAACTTGCAGGGAGTATCATTCCTGTTGTAACAAGACAAAATTAAATCATAATTGCTTTTTGAAAAACTATGTAGCAGACAGATCCTAAAACATTCTTATGTACAACAGGACAGTAAATGGAAAACAATTGAAAAGAACCCATTATTGTGGCTAAAATTTCATTGATCTTCTTAGTTACTGTATAGCCTTATTTTAATGAATCTGATATAATTGATAAGGGCTTTCATTAATTGAATAATTCAGTAAACTGCTGAATTAGGCACTAGGGATTTAGGTGAATAAGGCTTTACACCTCAGTATCTAGTAAGGAGACAGACAAGTAAGCCAATAATAAGTAACTTAGTTGTGATGGGTACAAGGTACTGTCCAAGCAACTTATAGGGGCCCTAACCCAGATACGGGGAGGAGGACTGAAACTTACAGAAGGCTTTTGGTAGAAGTGACTTCTGACCAAGATCTTGTAAAATGCAGTAATAAGACCTGTGTGGGAAGAGCCCATGTGAAGGCCTAGAAGTAAAGATCACCCTGCATTTATAATTGGAAGCACTTCACCTGGGCTTGTACCGGTAGTTTAGGTGGGGGTTGGGGGATAGGGGTGAAGGGCTAGGCAGAAGTGGAGAGATAAAGCTGAAGAGTTGGAAATTGTGTTAGGGCCCTGACCTTTGTCCTGTGAGCATTGTTGAGCCATTGAAGGTTTTTAAAGCAAGGAAATGACATAGCTAGGTATACTAAATAAATAATCCCAACATGGTCACTTAACCAGATTTTCCCTACAAAGTTTTGAATTGAAATGCCATTAAGTTTTTCAGAACCATTAACCTTTGTGGTTATAGAGGGACTATTGTATTAATACCTGATTTCTCTTCTGTTGACTTGAATAATAGCTTCAGCCTGTTGGTTTAACTCATAATTTGCTGCTTTGCCTTCTGCTGGTTGTTGTAAATAATTGTTAATCCGTGATCTACCTTTTTAGATGCATCTGATGATCTAGATGACTTGAATTTTTTTAATCAAAAGAAAAAGAAGAAAAAAACAAAAAAGATATTTGATATTGATGAAGCTGAAGAAGGTGTAAAGGTAGTATTAAACATCTGTTGCTTTCTTGTTGAAGGTAAAATTTGACCTCTTGAAAGTTGGCTAATGGCTGATGTGTTTTACTTTTTGTCTCTTCTCTTGCTAGAGCTTTGTTATTAATTGCTTAATCACAACTTGTATAGGTTGTTTTCTTTGGAGTCTATGTATTAAAGGAATTATGATTTAAGAAATGTCAATTTATAAATAAATTTTTTAAAAATGTCAATTTAGGTCATATCTACTGTAATGTGTGCCATCAACAGGATCACAAAATGCTCCTTGTCCTTAATCATTCTGAGATTGTTTGGCCCAAGTAGAGATATTTCTGAATGAGAAACCCTGTGGAGCAAATACTTCTCTGATTTCTTCGGTTTAACTTTTGGTAGCATGTTACATGTATACAGACTTAGGGGTGTACCACTGAGCAGCAAAGAATGAACCCCAGCCTCTGCCGGTTGGTGAATGATGATGTGTGGCTATAGTCAAACCAGCGCACTCAGGCCCATTTTATGGAGTTCTGTGATCCTGAAGGGAGTTTAGATCCTGCAATTGTCTTGACTTATTACTGGATTGGTTTCCAATACAAATATCTCAAAGTTATTATTTTACCTGCTATTACAGTTATTTTAGCTCAGAGATAATCCAGAGTCCTTAAAAACAAGATGATTTTACCTGAATTCATCTTGTTCTCTCCTTGCTTGAGGACTCTTCTCTTTATGCTATTGTAGGGAAGTGAGATAGATAAATGCTCAGATAATACAAACAAATGGAGTTAAAGTTTACCTGCAAACAAGGTGACACATCAGGTATATGCCACAGAAAGTCTTGATTAACAAGGCAATTTTTTTGATAATTCTTGATTTCTTTATTAGCTTTTATCTTGAAGAATCACTTTATAAGCTCTGCTCTTACTATAATTTTTCTCTATTGAAAATTGCTATTGGTAATTTTTCTCTGTTGAAAAGTGCTTTTAAAGTTATAACATAAAAGATATAATGTTAACTTGAAGCTGAAATGTTTTTGAAGTCTTGGGTAATTCTCTCATCATAAGTTTTTTTTATATAGTTTACCTGTATGGAAAACCCTGAAAAACCACTTATTCCTATTCTTTGCCCTTAACTGTAGCTTGGCTGCAGTTTGCAAGTATATCATTTTGGGATAGTATAGGATTAGAAGCTGGCTATTGTGAGCTAGTTTATATTCAGCATCTCTAAGTTTCTCCTTTATCTTAGATACAAGGTCAGGGTTTGATTTCCTGTCTGTGTGGTACATATATGGACAGGTTGGTCTTTAATGGCCCAACCAGGCACCCAAACTACACAGCTGGGTTTGGGATTCCAAGTCTTCAGTTATTCCCACTCATTCCAACTTTTCTCTTATTCCTGCTGATAAGATTTCTGAAATTCCTGTAGCCTTTGTCACAGTAATTCAGGATGCAGGCACACACAAAACAGATGTTAATTGATAGGTAATATTGACAGTGCACTTTGGGGCAGGGAGTAAGATAAGCCAGTAAGAGGAGGGAGAAAATAAAAGGTTGGAGATGGAGATTGGCTCTTTCTCGTCTTCTAGGGTATTTTATGACTCATTAGAAGGCTGTGATAAGCTCTGTTTTAAAGTACTCCGGAATCTCATACCTGCTGGAGATTGTTAATGAGGTGATTTAAGAATCTTTTAAAGTTTTCCAAGGGATTCTGACTGCTTAGTTTGGGAACATGGAAAATAACTATAATAAGAGGCTGAGGCTGAAGAAGAAAAGAAGGGATAGTAGAGAATAGATAGATTCCACAAGTGTCCTGAGGGATTTCCATGTTAAATGTCAAAGAGTGTCTCATACCTGTGATAAATAGTTCTAATCTGTAACTTCAGTTTTGCAGATTTTATTTTTTCCTCCAACATGTTACCACCCATGTTTTTTAAAAGAATAATCCCAGTATCAATATGGTGAGTCTCTTGTCTCAATTTTCTTAGGATCTAAAGATTGAAAGTGATATTCAGGAACCAGCTGAACCAGAAGATGACCTTGACATTATGCTTGGCAATAAAAAGAAGAAAAAGAAAAATGTCAAGTTCCCAGATGAGGATGAAATACTAGAGAAAGATGAAGGTAATATTGGGGTACTCAACAGCTCATTTCTAGGTTATTCAGGCCTTGGACTAGTTTCCTTGATGCGGGCTCCTTTTTTATTCTTTCCTGATCCTCTTCCCACTGCCTGATAATAGAAGATGAAAGGAAAATGGCATTTTACTTGATAGTGATGATTAGATATTTCATTGGGGAAGAATTTGGCAGTTATGATTACATTAAAAACCTGTTAACTCTGGAGGGCTGGACTCCAGGGCTGTTGTGCTTGCGGAGCCCAGTACAAGTTAAGGGAGCTGGAGACATGGCACGTCAGGCAATTAGAAAGTGTCTTCCCATCTTTGACCAAGTTTTGGTTTAAAGGAGTGCAGCCAGAACTGTAACCAAAGGAGGCATTATGCTTCCGGAAAAATATTAGATGGTGACGTTTTTGAGAAGTATGTAGACTGAAATAAACCACTATTGAAATGGCATCAGGTGAAGCTGCCCATTCCAGTGAAGTTCTGAAATCTTCCATTATGACTGAAACCAAAGGAGCAACTTCTATCTCTGTCTCCTGGCAGAAGGAAAGTAGGAATTAGTGAAGCCAATCCTAGGCTTTTAAACTTCTGCTCAATCATGGCATGTGTCCTGCTCATTCACATCCCTCTGGCTAAAATAAATCACATTGCCAAGGTGTCAGAGGGATGAGAAGTTCCTCTCCCTTTGAGAGAGACACTGTAAAACACATCATGAATGAGGATGTGTAATCGTATTGTAAAGACAGAATAACTGGAAATAATATACAGCCCACCATCTTACAGGACAGACTGTAGAAAGAACAAAGGAGAACTTCCTGAAACTATAAACAGGAGCCATGACCAACCGCAAGGATATGCACATTTTACTTTTCAATTTGGTGGATAATGCCAAATTGTCCTCTGCATATGTTGCAATACTTGACTTTCTCACCAAAAATTCATTTAAGGACCCTTGCCACCCTGGCATTGTCAAGCTTGTTAAATTTTACCAGTTTAATTGGTTGGAAAAATATTTCATCACTCTCAATTTATTTGTTGATGAGAGAATCTGAACATTTTACATGTTTGCTGGTCATTTATTTTACTATTTACTGCACTACCTGTTTGGAAGAATGCAATTTTAGTATGAGCAAGGAACTTAGCCAAGCTATTGCTATTCTTGGTTATCTGATTATGGTCAGAATTGAGGCTTATCTAATGTGACTGAGGCCATATGAAAAGTTTATAAAAGGGTTTTGAACATAGAAATTATGTTTGACACAGCATATGTTAGGATTTATTCTCTCTCTTCAAAATGTTTCTAAATATCATAAAAGACTTACCTAGTAGAAATGGAAGTAAATTTCTTGGAAGGAAGACTAGATTCTATAGACTGTCAAATCATGGGCCTGTAATAACATTCTTGACCTCTGAATTGTGAGGAAGAGCTTCCTGTTCTTGGGGATATTGTAATACCTGTCTCCTATGACTGAGAAAATACAAAAAATTCTGCAGCATTCTGCCCAGCATTCCTCCATACAGTTTCCCCTACAATGTTTTCCAGACTATATGCCATATAATATTAATTTATTTAAATATCACAAAGAAAAAAGTGATGGTGTAAGAAGTTGAGGATGGTAGCACAACACTGTAAATGTAATTAATAGCACTGAAATATATATTTGAATATGGTTGTTGCAACCTAGATCTTGAAGGGCTCGGGTCAGCGCAGCCCCAAGACCAAAGAACAAACTAACCACGGAGTCAGATTTGAGTCATTAGGATTTACAAACGGGAGATTTTTCTTGGTGACCAGACATCTAGATAATGCAAGTCAGCGCTCTGCAAATGCGGGGAGTGCAAGGGGCAGCTATAATGGTTTAGGACAAGGACATTCTATAAGATATGAGAACAGAGTTCCAGGGGTTTGGAGATTTGTTATTAACATGTCAGGGCAGAGGAGTTTTAATGCTTTACAAGATAAGTGGTTTACAGTACCATCTGTATATTCTTTTCTCCTTGAGGAAGTCACTTGACCATTAACTTCTGCCCCAATCACATAGGCAGCTGTGTGCAGCAGCTTATTCTTAATATAG
The DNA here is from genome assembly GCA_004026745.1 of Myrmecophaga tridactyla. Lineage (NCBI taxonomy): Eukaryota > Metazoa > Chordata > Mammalia > Pilosa > Myrmecophagidae > Myrmecophaga > Myrmecophaga tridactyla. Next base: position 91,192 of record PVIY010003306.1, on the reverse strand, counting down.
AGGGGGAGACTGGGCCCTGGGTCTCCACAGTGGTTAAAGAGAAATTTTGCATTGTATAGATGGTACTAGAATTAAAAAAAAAATCCACAGTACTGTACAACACAGTGAATCCTAAGGTGAACCATAGCTATAGTGTTGTTATAAAAATATTCTTTTTATCAATTACAACAAATGTACCATACTAATGGAAGATGTTAATAATAGGGTGGTATATGAGAACTCTGTTTTATGCATGGTTGTTCTGTAAACCTACACTTCTTTAATAAAAAAAAAAAAATTCTGAAATTCTGTGTAGTGGATCCTTCCCTCAAAGTTGATTTGCTAGCTGTATAATTTTGGCAAGTTTTGCTCTCTGTGGCTTTGATTCTTCATATGAAAAATAATAGCACCCACTCCATAGAGTCCTTATGAATATAAAGTTGATATATTCGTTAAGTACTGACTTTATGACTGTTATTTTTATGATTGGTATGGTAGTATTTAAAGGCTCTGAAAAACTGTAGTAAATAAACATGTTTGTCTCAAAAAAATGTAATTCAGAAAACTGTTCAGAAAATTATGGTAACTGAATTTTAAATGATTTTTTTTTTTTTGGTAAGGTTTTTACATGTTTTGTTAAAAGTGTGGTTTTATTACTCTGTGTTTTAGGGTCTTTGGAAAACTTTAATATAGTTGGCAGATGGATTTTTATGGATACGGATGCTGAAGTGGTTCAAAAGTTTCCTCTAATGATCCTTATGCATTATTGTATCTTGTGTTAAATCAAGAAACATTTCAGTTTGTCTGTTGACACAAATTCCTAATTAGAGCTGTCTCTAATAAGGGTCTTTTATGAAAGTCATAACATCCAGTCTTTAAGAAAAAAGGAGTGTTTGTGAGCCCTGGTACCTTTATGCTTTAGGAGATTGTGAATGCAGTTATGGGAGTGAAGGCAGCTGTCTTGGAGGCTTTCATTTCTCTATATGTGCTCCCTCCTTTCTATTTTTTGTTGCTATAGCAGGGCCCATCCCACATTCTTACAGTCTTTGTTATCTGCAGCTTTAGAAGATGAAGAGAGCAAAAAAGATGATGGTATCTCATTCAGTAACCAGACAGGCCCTGCTTGGGCTGGATCAGAAAGAGACTATACATATGAGGAGGTAAGACAAATTATCTTGTTTAAAGGGGTTAAGCTTTTCATTAGAGTTCAAAGAAAAGTAAGATAAATGTTCCCCCTTCTCCCCCTAAACATGTCAATGGGAAGGGCCATTGAACTACAGATTAATGGTAAAACAGATTCAGAGAGGTCACACAGCTGGAGATTGTTTGGGCTTTCCAGAATCTTACTTTTCCACATATCACTTTCCCATAAAAGCAGAATTGGTAGGGATTTATTCATTCATTTAACTTTGGACATTGCATTGCTGAGCATTAATAATGCACTAGGACCTGGTTGGGGATAGGGATGGAGTCCTTGCCCTTCAACAGTTTCTTCAAACATGAGATGATGCATATGTATATTTAGTAAAAAAGTTCAGTTTTCTCTGTTTAAAGTGAAAAGCAAATTGACTCGAATGCTATTGCAAAGAATGTGCTCTTTATCTCTATAGTTACTGAATCGAGTTTTCAACATCATGAGGGAAAAGAATCCAGATATGGTTGCTGGAGAGAAAAGGAAATTTGTCATGAAACCTCCACAGGTTGTCCGAGTAGGAACCAAGAAAACGTCTTTTGTCAACTTTACAGATATCTGTAAACTGTAAGTTGATTACCAGTAAGGCTCCTTCCCAAATTCCAGAGTCCCAGAGTTTTAAGTATGTTAAATATCCCAAAAGAACCTTATTGCGAAAAAAAAAAGAGAGAGAATGCATTGGTATAGGGGTTGGGTTGAAGGAGGTTACAGTTCTTTCTTGTCTGTCAGTTCTTTTGATTTAAGTTTCCAACACTCGTTTAATCAGGGCACCTAGAGGTCAGAAAAGTTCATTCAATGGTGACCAATGAGAGTGAATCATGAGGAGGCTGAATATAGTACTCCAGCAGGAGTTTCCTTATATTTTCACCAACATTTGGGAGAAGATACCTTTGTTACTGTAATACCTACTTTTTTTTTCCGACTTTGAAAACAGTCACTTTATTAATTGACTAGATTACAAAAATAATCATAGCAGACACCTTAGTTCATCCTTCTAATAAGCCTATTTATCTGGTCTTCCCTGTTGCCAGCATCTCCCCCTTTAGAGATGGGTGATCTTTTTCTTCATTCCATCTCTGGGAGAAGATAATTTAAAGGGCTATAGGAAATTGTTTGCTTCTTTGAAGCATTTCCCAATAGTAGAGAGCTCATGAATCAGTTCCTCCATACAGATGATCCATATTTACCAAGAGATCATGCAGTCAAATAGTTGTCTGTCAAGGCAGTCTGCTTCTGATTTTGCCATAACCATGTTTATAAATCAGTTCATTCACTGACTTTAGGTTCAGATAGCCTGTTCAATAAATGGTTCCACAATTCTCAGCATGTTGATTGAGGCCTTGTCGAGCTTAACAAAGGTGCCATTAAAGATTTGGCGAGGGTGAAGAAGCTGCAACACTTTTTGACCTTTGGGCTCACACCATTGATACTGATTCTGATGACAAATGCCAATTTGGGTTCTGCAAGTAGATACAAGTTGCCAGCTTTTCTTGCCATTCTGGCCATTCACATCTTGGTTCTGTACATCTTCCTTGTGATAGTGCTTACCTTTTTCAGAAATAAGCTTCCTCCTTGCCTTTTGAAGCATCTTTTGTGCAAACTTCTTCCTCAAGCACTTATCTTCAGTTCAGCGAAATTCCTTTGCTTTTTCTTAAAGGTTTCTGGCATGGCTGGAACTTTCTCTTTGACATCCTCCACGATTCCAGTGGGAAAGAGGAAGTTTAGTACCTGCTTTTTTGAAATAGGTTCAAACAGTGCCAGAGTATATGGAATTTAAAATGAAAATGTTGAATTACATTACTGTCTGTTTTTTTAGTTTATATTAATTTTTTTAGAGACCTATCTTGTTCTCAAAAGCTATACCATGTATCATAATTTAACCAGTTTCCAGCTTTTCCTCTATTGTAAATGTTTTCGTGAAATACTCTTTATTTATTTTCACATATTTTAAATGAGGAATTTCAAAAAGGAAATATTTAGGGATTAGCCTAGCAAACACCAAAGTACTCATCACCTACATTTAGTATATATTGACATTTTTGAGACATTTGCTTTAGATCTTTTTATTTCTTTAAAAAAAGGTTTTATAGTTACAGTTAAGGCCATTTGTTTGTCTTTTTCTGATCCCTTTTCTCTTCCTTCCTAGAGGAAGACATGATCCCTTAAAGTTGCTATTTACCTTTCCCATCCATGTTTCCAGATATTTACTTAAATGTTTTCATAAATAACATGTATTGTTTTATGGATATGAGTAAATTATATAACATATATATCCTTATTTCACTTTAGATGGACATTAGATTGATAATGCTATAGGGGACACCCAGGTATATTTCATTTGATACTTAATTTCATCTCTAAAGTGTATATATTTTTTTAATCTGCAAGTGTTAGGTATAAATGACTTTTACCTCTCATGCTGACCATAAATCTTTTAATCTTAAATCTGGCTCAGTTATTCTTGAGGTTTTTTGAAAACTTCTCATCCCTTTGCCTTTTTTTTTAATCAGTTTTTCCGATTTTTATTTACATCTCTGGTAGATAGCTGAATCTCCCCTTTAAGTTTAAGTTTACCTAATAGCTAAATAATCACAGCTTGAAATAGTGAACCAGGTAAGGTTTGTAATATTTCACTTTCTTTCTTTTTAGATTACATCGTCAGCCTAAACATCTCCTTGCATTTCTATTGGCTGAATTGGGTACAAGGTAAGAAAATGTATTCATATTTATACACTGTATTATTGGACATTTCATAAGAACTTCTCTTAACTTGAAAAGGATATGTAATATGCTTAGAAAACATTCACTTGATTATCAGAGGAACTTTTAGGCCAGAGAGGAGCTAAATTACTTCATTTCTGTGGAATGGCTTTTGGCTGCTTGGGAATAGATACAGAGCTGACAGCAGGCCTGCTAGTGAACCAAAGTGAGTACCAAAGGGCACTGCCATGTTTAGAGTTTCCAGTCACTGATGTGAACTCTCTTGGGTCTTTTTATGGAATATGAAATGTTTTTCTGATTTCAGAGGAAGCCATTTTCTAAGTTAGAATTAATTTTTTTTCCTAACTTGGTAATAGGTTGTAGAAACCCAGTTTGTGAGTTGAGTGGCATAAGAGAATCCATTGAAAGGATCCATGATTAAATAGCTATTTCTCAGTCTACACAGTTTATCTACTGAAGGCATTGAGCCAGTTCATCCCTATTCAGGGAGGCTAGGATCCCAGGAGTTTGACCGCTATAGGTGTTGGGAAGCTGAATGGCCTTTTAAAAATAAGTAATGCAGACTTATGATAATGGCAGCTTACATATTGAGCACCTGTTTTGTGCCAGGCACTATGCCAAGCATTCTGCTTGTACCATCTCAATCTTCACAACAATCCTGTTAGGTAGAAACTAGTATTATTTCCAGTCATATCAGGTTTGGTAAAGGTTTGGTGAAGTGAAGTTGCAGGTGGTCACATTACCAGTTAGTGGCACAGTCAAGATACAAATTCAGGTCTATCTTTCTCTGGAGGCTGAGCTCTTAAAAGGCTAAAAAGCTAGGTCTTACTGGTAGTACAGAGATAACCAAGGTGCTCTCTTGTTTTCTTCCTACTCCCTGAAGTTCATAGTTGGTTGTATGAACCAACTCATACACTTGTAATTTGCCACACTTGCTGTGAGGTTAAAGAGTTGTAGGAAAATCATGTTTTTAAATTTTTAACAGTCATTGTTTAACTTGTATAAACTTGAAGGAGCAAAAGCTAGCAATGTTTTTCCTACTTGTGAGAATAGTCTACACTTTTTATAGAGGTATGGGGTAAATTATAGCAAACTGTGGCCAGTAGTCAGGTTAAATAGTATAGGGTTGTTGAGAAAATACAATTTATCCTGACAGTAAATGAAAAAAATTTTCTACATCAAGTAATGGAATCACCATAACCTGAAGATTAAGAGTTACCCCAGTTCATGGAGGATATTAAACCCTTGTAGTTCAAGGAGTATTCACAGGAGAGGTTCTTGCAAATGTTAGTTTTTATGATGATACAGAACAAATATAAATTTAACTCAATCTGGCTGAATTTTGTTTCACTCTGTAATTTTTAACAAATGAGAATGTCTTACTCAGAGATTGCTTTCTTAAAAGTGCTTGTCAACATCTTCATATATTTAGTGTTCAATTCAGTGGCTTTGTTGTATATTCAGAGAGTTGGGCAACCATTACCACAATCAATTTGAGAACATTTTCAGCTATACTTTTACCTGTGACTGAGTCAAAACATTTGGTGCTTAGGACTTAATTCATTTTCTTACAGGAAAAAAATAATGTTAATGGAGATTTTTCCCCCCCTTTCATAGTGGTTCTATAGATGGTAATAACCAACTTGTAATTAAAGGAAGATTCCAACAGAAACAGATAGAGAATGTCTTGAGAAGATATATCAGTAAGTCTAATTTATTATTTCACTCTGAAATGTTCTCATCGGGCTGCATTGTTTTGGGGAGAGCCCTTTGTTGGTGGTTTATAATGAGGCTGGCCTTAAAACTGGGGAAAATGATAGAAAGTGCCTTTTAGCCCTTGATGCAGGGGTGTGCGGTGAGATGGCTTGAATTTCCTAAGAAAGCCCAGTTGATTGAGGCTGCTGGTTGGTTCCAGGACGTAAGACCAAGGTAGAGAAGCCCATCTGTGATTCAGACCTAGCCTGGCTCCTTTGTTACCTTCTTCATGACTTAAAACTAGCATGTCTGTTCCCATTTAGGAGACCTACTAAGTTCCCTCCAACTGGCTTACCTGTAGATAAAGCCAGGAGTAGACAACTGGCAACTTCCCCTGCTTCATCGGGCATTTGGAGTCCCCTGCTGATGCCCACCCTTCCTTGTTTTTCAGTGCCTGAAACATAGCAGACAGCTTGTTGCCTTATCCCTAGAATAGCTAAACTTCCCTGGTGTAGGTACCCAGGTAATCAATCTGTTGCTTCAGTCTGAGTTAGTGGACTAAATGTATTTCAGAGGGAAGAAACCTCGGGCTCAGTGAAGCCCCCCAGGTAATGCCATGTGTTGCTTTTCCCACAGAGGAATACGTCACCTGCCACACGTGCCGATCACCAGACACAATCTTGCAGAAGGACACCCGACTCTATTTCTTACAGTGCGAAACTTGTCATTCTCGATGCTCTGTTGCCAGCATCAAAACTGGCTTCCAGGCGGTCACGGGCAAGCGAGCACAGCTCCGTGCCAAAGCTAACTAATTTGCTAATCGCCGCCGATTTTGCAAAGTATGTTATGGAGATTTGGCTGGACAGGTTTACAAGAGTGGATATACCATTTTATTAAAAACAAGATAGAAAAGCTGCCAAGTTCTTTGGCGTATGGTTGGTCGGTCTGTGAAATCCTTGCAAGATGCCGACGCTCAAGCTGTTGATATACTCGTTACCTACTTTAACAACTGTCAGAGAAACGTGTGATGGGTAAGGAGGTGCTTTTTTAAAATCGTTCATAGACTTCTGTAAAATGCAAGATAAATTAAAGTTATTATAACAATGATTCTTTCAACTTGGCCTGTCCTTCGGTTTTCTTTTCTCTAATTATATTTGGTGAATTCAGCAAAGAGTTGGTGTCTGGGCTTGGGTGAGGTCTCTATACCTGTCCCTAGAAACAGGCAGCTTCTCTTGAGTTAAAGTAGAGACTGCTTCACATGAGAGGGGAGTTTGAGTCTGAGGTGTGGAAGAACTGCCTGTTTTCAGTGCCCAGGGGAATAATTACCTAATTTTTTTTTATGTTGAAGATTGTTGCTCCTACCTCACTGCCAAGACCTACAAGCTGTTACCACATGAGTGCAAGGTACTAGGTACTCTGACTGAGAGGGTCTTGAAAACATAGCCTCTAAGTGTCTTGTAACAAGCACACCAAGAAAAACCTTAGTTGGGCTTTCCTGCTGACAAGGAAGTGATGTGGTTTGTGCAGACCAGGGGATGCTTCCAGTTGCCAGTGGTGGTGTTAGAAGCAGCTTTTCTTTTTTCCAGTTTGAAAAAGGCCTACCACAAATGCTTTTCTATTTTCTACATTACAACAACTTTAAATGTGACTATAAGAAACCAAGAGGCACTGCCTGTATGGTACTTTTGGAGACTATACAGTTCTGCCCACTGAGGACTTAGCAGTCAGGGGTGTTTTTCCTTGGATCACGGGGGAAGATCATCTTGTCTGTGCCTTGCATGCACTTAATAGGATAAGGGCATATATACACTGCTCCTTGCTAGACTATTCCTAAGTAGCCCTGGGGCATTCACAAGGCCTTGAGTATTTTTGCCAAGTTTTTTAATCACTGATGATTCATTTTCAAGTATATACCAAGTGCAGTAGAACACTTTGGCCATGAAGCAGTGCAGGGAGGCCTCCCTCAACCTGGTCTCACTGAGGGGACCCCATGCTGGCTGAACTGTCACCTCTACCATGATGAATCCAACTGCTGTTTATGATCCCACTTCCCTTGTGTCTATATCCACACAATCCTCAGTTTTACTCAACTACTCGATGGAATGCTGCAGGGAACCCAAGTTTCTGAAGGTATTTTGAGTTTGAAGAACAAGCTGTAATGTTGGATGTTGCCATTTGAATAAAGCAAGGAGCAGTACCTCTTAACGTAATTAGCGGTCTGTTGCTTTTGTATGTATGTGTGTTTTATTTCTTAGTGGGTTCCTTATGGAAGGCATCAAACTTTACAACTTGGCAGGTTGCCATAGTTATGTTGGAAATTGTCTTAGGAAACAGCGTTGAGAGTCATTCTTCCTAAAGCCAAAAGACAACTCGGGGAAAAAAAAAGTTCCCTGGCTGCTTAAGGAAATATAAACATGCCATTATATCGCTAATCTTTAGAAAACCCTCTTGAATCCATATTCTACCACCCCATACCCCAACACCTCTAATTTACAGAAAAGCCTAAAAAGCTTTCCCCAAATACCCACATGGGTCACTCATACTTCTTCAGGGCCCTGCCCATGGTATTAAGATAATTTACCCCCAGCTCACCAGCACATAAGCTCAGAGCAAAGATTTTGTTCACTCAAGTACCCCAACTTCCAAGAAGCAGTGCCTAGCAAGTTGTAGGTGCTCCATAAATATTTGAGTGAATGGACATCTTTCAAAGAGGTATAAAATACGCAGAATTTTGTCAACTACCTCTGCCTTCCCTGCATTAATCTTGTAGGGTAAGTGTTCTGCAGAAACAGAAATACTGGGCTGGATGACTCTCGAAGTGCTGCCATGATATGTATTTGAGGCCCCAGCCCTGTACCCAGGTTACCCTGTCCATAGACTTCACCCTGGCAATGTTAAAGGTTTCACATTTGAAAAGAACGTTAGACTTTGCGGTAATTTTCTCTAGAAGCTAGGCTTTGTAGCACATGGGTTTTTTTTTTTTTTAATCGAAAAGTTAAAATGTTAAATTTAAAACTCCTACTTTTTCAACCATCATAGCATTTTAGTATCGAGCATTTTTTTCCAATTGTTAAAAAATTGCATAAAATTCCATTCATGTTATGCCATAGTTAAATCAGTTCGCTAATTTAAATGCTAATGTTAGGCGCTTTCTGTGTTTGCTAATTCTTGATAATGCTATGAATATAGGCTTTGGACAGCTTAGAGTAGCAGTTGTCCTATGCCATAGGTTATTAACCTGTATTCTCATCTATAAAATGGGAAAGTGCCTACCCAAAGAAGTAATGTGTGATAATGTATAGGAAGTGTTTAACCCAGGCCTGACTGATACATAGAACAATTCTCTTTCTATTAAATACTTTCCTTAGGCTGAATTTCCAGGGTCAAGGCAGGAGCCTACTCATGGCTGGTAATACTTATAACCATATCTCTTTTCCCAAAAGGTATGGTACCTGTTGGTCATGCTAAGCCCGTGCTTTTCACACCAAATCCTGAGGACTGTAGGTATTCCTCCATTCTTATGATAATGGTGGGTTTACTTCACTGACTTGCTGTTGAAGACTGATTTTGGCCTGCCTTACTGTAGTCTTTCCCTTGGCACAAAACCTGATAAACTCTGCTACTCCTATTCTCAGGACAAACTCTCCCAAGGAGAGTTGGAACTTTGTCATATATGGCAGTGCTCCATAATCATAGAGAAAAAAGGATCAAACACACCTCTGCTGGGTACCCTGTGGCTGCCATGGCTCCTCTTCTGCCCTTCCAACCTCTGATACCATGACATCCTGTGTACCCTTTTAATCACTGCACCTAGACTTCAGCTTCTGTTTTATATAAACATTTAAAGCCACAGGAGAACCAGCTATTCTAAAGGATAAATACTGATACTCTGCACATTAACTGACAACGTTTTAATGGACATTTTTTCAAATATTCATCAGCTACAGAATTTTCACAAGTTTTAGAATGTGCTAGAAAACAAATCAAAGCCAAAACCTTATATGAGAAGTTGCCCAAACCTAATCATAAGCAGCAACAACATCAATGTCAAAACTATTCTGGTCTCTGTGAGTGAATGCCACTTCATTTTTCAGTCTCATATTTACTGCTACACTATGGCAGATGCCTTTCATGAGGCTCAGAATTGGGGTTATTAAGCAGTCATTTACATTATAGTAAATGGCCATATTACCATAAAGTCATTACATTCTAGGCATTCCCTGTGCATGCGTGTATATTTTGTATGTATAAAGGTCATTTAATCTTTGCAGCAACCCTCTGAGGTAAGCATACTATTATCCCCATTCTACAGATGAGTGAATGGAGTCTCAGGCCAAGTAACTTGCCCAAGGTCACACAGCTGATGAATGGTGGGGCCAAGATGCAGTCCCAGGTATTTGGGTTTCAAGAGCCTGTGTTCTTAACCATTCTGCAATGCTGCCTCTCACTGATAAGTGTCATACATACAAAAATATTACCCAAATGCCTGCAAGCAAGAGGCAGTCCTTGCCCTCCAAGAGCTTATAGTTTAGTGGAAATGACAGATGAGAAACCATTGGTGAATATTATCTGTTAAGAGTTGTGATAAAGTAGTACCAATTCAGGCCAGGAAGGTGTCATTAAGATGACTTCTTAACTGAGCAAGAAAGGAGAACAAGAGTTAACCAGTGGGAGAAGACGAAGAGTCGTCCAGATAAAGGAAATAGCATGTGGAAAGGCAAAGGACAAAAAACAGCTTTTTCTACAAATTGTTCCATGTAACTTAAGAATTAGGGGGCAGAATGGAAGAGGGGAGGTGTTGAGCTAGAGAGGAGGGTCCAATCCTGGAAGGCTTATTTGCCACACTAATGGTCTGTATTTTATCCGTGGGCAGTGAGTAAATCTGACAGTGGTCAAGAAAAAAGGCTGGTGGAAAGTAAGATGTGAGGAGATGAAAATTACTGCAAAAGTCCAGGTAGAAGAGAAAGGGCGTAACCTAAGAGAGTGGTAATGAAGAGCAGGGGTTAGAGCCAAGACATACCATGGTAGGAAATGAACATGACTGAGGAAGAGGGAGAGGATGTTGCCATGGGTGACAGGGTAGATGGTCTACACCCCCCAAAATGAATTCATGATAAACATAGACTGGGAACTGGACAGAGCAGGAGGATGAGAAGCTCAACCAAGCTCCTTGTGGACATCCAAGTGTAGCTATCTCCTAAGTTTTTGCATATATCCCTCTGATGCTCATGGGGAAGATTTGGATATGGCAATTATGAAGGGATGTGTGCAGTCAAGCCGTGGATTAAAGGGTAGAGGGATGCTGGCATAAGAGGAAAAATTAGCAAAAGAAACAGAAGTGCTCAGAGGCAGGGAGCCAGAAGAGACTGTAGTTGACAAGAATGAAAGAAATTTCAAGAATCATTTATGGCAGGGTGGGTGAGTAGGAGGACTGGCCAAGTTTGTACCCTGCTTCCTCTTTCCAGGTACATGATCTTGGGCAAATTGTTCAACCTTGTGTCTATTTCCCAATTTGTAATATAGGAATGACTATTTCCTACCCTCAGGGGATTGTTGTGAGAGTAAGGTAAATAGTAAATAAAAAGAAAATAGCTAAGTAAATAACAAAACAATATAAAGCATTTAACAGAACTTCTGGTTAACATTACTATAATATCCCTTTTTATGGCATCAAATGCTGCAGAGGTAGATGTTGGATTAGGTTGTTTGCATTTGTTCCATAATCATTTAGTTGACTGAATCACACATTAGTTTGTTTTAAAACACTTATGGACAAGGTCAAGAAAGACAGTTTCTGGCCTTTGGCAGCTCCATGTGATCAGGAAGATGATGTCAAGGTGTGTAGGTAGGGAGGAGCCACTTTAGATGGGGCTTAAGGGAAGAGAAGGACCTTACTCTTAGAAGGGACTGGTGGATGAGGATAGAGATAGGGTCTGGGTTAGGGGAAGTGAGAATGGGTGACACTTCTGTTGTGTCCACCAAGAACCCAACCTGTGTGTCTACTCAAAAAGGTCCAGATGCTACACCTTTGTGGAAGCATATTCTAATGATATGGGCTCCCAATAGGACATGCACTGAGGCAGAGGTGCAGGGAGGGACGTGTGTGTAAAAGTCCACAATTAGAGGGCGAGTGTCCACTCATCCTACAGGCCTAGTGACTGGCACAGCACATCCCTCTTGACTCCAAAAACTCACAGGTGTTAGAACACCAAAAAAAGCCTTCTTGCCCTATCTATCTTTGCCTCATTTTTATAATTTTCTACAAATTTCCTCTTTGTATGCTGCCTGAAATACTTTTTGGAACTAGTGGGTATAAATAAGTGAGGTGGGAAAAGAAAAAAGAGAAAACTATGCTCTATTCTTTTATTGGGTTGGGGGGGGCTTATTTTTAAGTGATATCACTTGAATCTGGTTTGGCTTTGGTAATAAATGTTCTTATTTATTAAGTATAGTTTTTCAAGTAAGGAAAATAAGACTCAGGTTAACTGACTTGCCTAAGGTCACACTACGAATAGTTTGGATAGGAATTCAGTTCGATTCAAGTCCTCTGAAAGTACAAGCTTCTTAATCTCTTTGAGCCTGTTTCTGTTCTGGTTATCTACTGGCCATATAACACATTTTAAAGCTCAGTAGCTTAAAACAGTAATCATTTTATTATCTCTCTTGGTACTGGGGTTATACTGGGATCAGCTAGGTAATTCTTACTCAGTTCTCATGAGGCTGCAGTCACACGGTGGATGGGGCTGGAGACATCTGGAAGGTTTACTCACTCGGGTCTGACAAGTGATTACAGGTAGTCAGTTGGGACATCTATCTACACATGGCTTCTCCATATAGCCTTGGCTTCTTCACAGCATGAACTGCCCAGGAACATGAGCAGGTTTGCTATAGAGCTGGGCTCTGGCCTTATGGACATCAGGGCAAGATTGTGGGTTTAGGGATTGAAGGGATGTGTTTCACTCAGGGCTCTTCTGGGGAAAGGGGGGCACCTCCTGTGACTAAGCCTCTTCCTTTCCCTGGATTTAAGCCTTTTGTTCTGACTAAGCTAGGCCAACACCCAGCCCAGTTCTAAGGGGTTATTTCTCACTCCAGGTCTCAACTTGGCCATGAGGATGTGGCCCACTTCACAAAACCCCCAACCCTTCCCCTGCTAATGCACAGGGTTCCTGACAGGCTGATGTATGGAGACTAAGCATTAGTTAGTTGCCCAGCAGGTATCTCAAAGGGGGCAGAAATATTTTTCCAGATCACACTAAGAGGCCATGGCCAAGGACTGACCAGAGCTTGAGAATGCTGAGACCCAAAGTCACACTCTAGGGCTCCAGACTAATGATGACAGGTAGGAGGGCAGCCCAGTGAAAGAGGCATGAGACAACAAAGACTTTCCCCAGGTTTCTAAACCCGAGGGTACCCTGAGCACTGTTCTAAACCCAGGCTTCCATCCTCCACCAAAACCTGGAGCCAAAGCCCAAGGAGAAGCTTTGGTGGAGACCATGGTGTAGAATAATTGGTTTGAAACTGGAAATTTCAAATAAGGATTCCAGCAGGCTATATTGGGATTAAATTTCCTATGTTGGGAGGAAGGCTGCTCAGAAGAGGGGATGAGTAGTTCTTGAAGAGAAGTAGGTCTGGGGGCTTCGCAGGTGGCTATGATGAGTGGCTATTTCCCAGGTGAAGAAAGTAAGAGACAGAAGAGTCTGTGCGAGGGCTAGAATAACATGTTTCTGGAAGTCTGCCTACCTACAGCCCCACACCAGTAAGACCAGACTTAAGTGACCCCATTTGTACCACCCAATTAACTGGGATCTGAATGGGTACTTGTAACTTAAGGGTGGTTCAAAAGGATTTACTGTGGTAGCTGACTCTCTCTTGGGAACCTCAATGTGGGAAAATTGATCAATTTGTTGTGGGGACTGAAGGGGAAAGGTAGTGAGGTTAGGAGAATATGATGGGCCATGTGTAAACTGAAGGAGCAGAAGTGTGAAGTAGCCCAGCCAATTTTTAGAGTGAGAACAGAGCAATGGTCTAGAGATAGATGGTACCGGTACAGATATGCTACATGCTCCTGATGCAAACTTACTGCTTGAAGTGATGAGAGTGGGATGCAGTTCCTTGCCATCAAAAGTTCCTACAAATATAAAGGGCTAGCATGTTTTGTATGCGTGAGGTGTGTTTTTTGTATGGTTAGGAAAGAAGTAGCAACAGAGACAGTAGAGGCTAGAGCAAGCAGGATCATGTCCGCTACATTCAAGAACTGGGACTTTGTCCTAAAGATGAAGAATCAGTCAGTAAAGAGGTTTTATGTAGACAAGAGACATGTTTCCAAAAACATGTGGCAGCCGGTAGTTGATGGGAAATGAGGCAGAGGAGAAGCAGGAGATTGGGAGGCTGGTAGGGGGACAAAAAAAGTGAAAACCACAGTATCTTTAAACCAGGATAGCAGAGAAGATGGAAAAGGTAGTAGGATTTTAGAATCATTTTTGACCTGACTTAGGGAAAGCTGAGGGAAGAATGAGGCTTCGGCCTAACACTGGGAAACTGAGTGGTCATCAATGCCCTCACATCTGCCTGGCGCTTTAGTCAGCAAGGTGCTCACAAGGTCACTGCACATCAAACCTTCCCCAACAACCCAAATAGCCTCTTTTATTCTCATTTTAGCTGAAAACCTAAGAGCTGGATGGATCAGTGTTCTGAATCTTAGAAAATGTTCTCTGGCGGGCAGGAGTAAAGGGGACGAGAACAGAAGGGTACAACAGACTGGCTTCATGGTTGGATAGGAGGGGCAGGATACCATCATAAGAAAATACAAACCATCCCATCTCAGAGCAGGGTGGGATCCAATCTCTTTATTGTCAGGGTTGATTCCCTGTGGCCTCCCCTCTCCAAATCTACAAAAAAATCCCACACCTAGGCGTGTCTTGGGATAAGGAGGCAGAATGTGAGGAAATCTCTGTGCTCTGCCCTCTGGCCCAGGCAGTACAGACAAGGAGGTGCATGGGAAGGGAAAGGTGGTTAGTTCCACCTGGAGAAGATGTGGCATTGTCTGGGATGCATGGTGGGGAAGAGGTGCCTGCTGCCAGCTCTCCTCTGGTACCCGTTGAGGGGGTGGCATCCAGGGACGGGTGCCCAGCTTGAGGCCTGGGACAATGCACACCCTTCTCCTCCCGGTGGCCATCGCTTCTGTCGGGCTGAGAAAGAGGGAGACAAAGAAAAGACTAAGACTGAGAGGAAGAGATACTCATATTCTTGCTAACAGGCAGCGAAGAAGAAAGGGGGAGGAATGGTGTTTGCAGACAGATATTTGCTTGAGTTCTGAGAATGCCTCATAATTTTCTGGCCATGTAACCTTGGGCAAGCCTTTCTCCCTCCCTAAGCCCCACTTCCTCATACCATATCTGTGAAATGGCTTAACAAGGTAAAACTTAGCCTTTTGTTTTGTAAAACAAATCATGAAGCGCCAAGAGAAAAGACTGCATATGCAGAACTTCCTAAACTTAACTGCTCTGGAAAGCCTTGCTTCCAGAGCATCCTACAGCAAGAATGTTTCATGTTTCAAGACGCCTCCCCAGGAGCACTGCTGTTTCAGACTTAACCACCAAAGCCCATCTTACTCTGAACATGACTCCAAAGAAATGAGTCAGAGATTAGGCAGAGCTAGATATTGCCTGGCTTTTCTCTAGTGCAGGGCAGAGTTGGGTGGTCAATAGTGGCCAGAGAGTGGGCTTTAAAGCCACACACTCTGGGTTCAAATCTAGGCTTCACCAATTAATAACCTGGCATCTTGGGCAATATTTGACATTTCCCTACACCTTTCAAGTGTCTCACTTTCCATATCTCTTATATACTGGCACAATCACAACCTTGCAGGGTTGCTGAAGATTAAATCAGATAAAGCAGGTACAGCTCCTGGCATTTTCTCCCCATGATAGGTCAAGTCCAAACTCCTAAGTCTGGCTAGAAAACCCTTCACAATTGGCCCTCTTATGATGGGCAGATTCCTCTCCTCTCCCTACTATGTAGAACTGGAAATGCAGTTATAGGAGGCTCATGGCTGTTTCCTATACATCAAGGACTATCATGTCTCTGTGTTTCTGCTATTCCCTTGATGTGGAATGCTTCTCTCTCACAATCATAAGCAAGCTCAGCTACACATTACCTTTTCCACCACAACCCTCCCATTCCCTGAACTTCCCTGTTGTCATCTTACTCACATTGGGCTGGTAATGAGCTCCTCAAGGACAGAGACAGGCAACATGGCTCATTGTGCTGAGGGCTCCTGCTGGGTGGCCTGACAAGCATGCTTATGACTCTTGCTCCCTCAGCCCTCTAGCCCCAACTACAAAGGGGTGTGGTAGGATGGAGGGCCTTCGTTCCTGGCCAGAGTACTACTCTACAAGGTCTGCTTCATGATGCTTCTTGCCCAACCCTAGAAAAGGGCATAACCTCCTAGATATCAGCACTTCACTGCTTTCCCACCCCATGCCCATCAGGACTCCATACCTGCTTACTGCAAGGCCCCATCCTCTGCATCTGTGTCCTGGCTGTGCTCCTGATAGGGAAGAGGCAATAGAGACTGCACATCACTTACTCCAAGTTCTGAGTTCTGCCCTGGGCCAGTTGTCCAGAAGGACCCTAGGACCCAGAGGATTAACTGAAGGATACAATCAGAAAGGGTATGGGGGCAGCTAAGAGGATTATCATACCAGTCTAAACAAGACTGGTTTAGCATTTTAACAGGGTATCTAAGGGCCCCTCAGGAAAAATGACCAATCAAGAGAGTTCTGGAGGTAGTGGGGGCAGATTTCTGACACAGAAAGACTTTTTTGGATTGGAACATACTATATATCTTGTAGAATGGAGAAGCTCCCCATCTTTGGGATGTCTGGGCCTTTATTAGGGCCTTAATAGAGAATATTCTGCCCAAGAAGGTAAGATGAAGTATCAGGCTAGGCTCAAAGAAGATGAGACAAGCTTGGTATGTGGAGGATTTCTGGTCTATTGTGGACATAAACTTATCTGTCCTCATGCTGGAACCCAGCAGTGAACGAAAAGAAAAAATCCAAGACCCAGAAGAAATTTGGGCTCAAATCATGGCTCAGCCCTTATTACTAGGGAGACCTTACGTAAGAGCCTCAAAACCTAAGTCTCTGTTTCCTCAAAGAGCAAAATGTGGGAACAATAACACCTTATAGAGCACAGGGCTGTTGTTAAGGTTAAATGAAGTATCGAAGTGTGGTGTACAGGGCCTGGTACTTAATGAGTGTTCATTCAATAGATGAACAGCAAGTACACAACAGATATTTTATAGAAGCTCATCTACTGCCTCACTCAATGTATTAAGCTCCCTGTGAAATCCTTTCCCAGCTTCAGCCTGAATAATTCCAGTAAGACTGGGAGCTCACTCCCTTATAATGTAATCTATTTCATGCATATATGTGGAGGGAATACTTATTTACCAGTGGTTTCCTAAGGCAATCCTAATCCTGTTCTCTAGAGCTCTGCAGACCATGTCTGCTCCCTCAAGCCCCTGACTCTTCTCTTCCCCAACCCATGATGAGAATAGAATCCAGAATAGCTCCTGAGCTCACACAGAGGTGTGCCCACTCCTGAGAGGGACTTCTAAGTGGCAACTGAAACAGGTAACTTCTTCCTGTTGATTCCTTTCTCTTCCCCAGAAGACTAGAACCCCTGGGAAGGAAGGAGCTCACAACTCAGAGGTTTCCCCATCCCCTGCTGCCCTCCTGCAACTAAGAGTACAAAGCCAAGTCCCAGGCCCTCCCAGCCATTCCCTGGGCTAAGCTCTCACCAGTTCTTCCTCGCTATGTGTCAGCAGCCCTTCCTCATCTCCATCATCTCGAGCTTGTGCTTCTCCCTGCGGCGTGCCTGCCTCAGAAGCTATGTCCTCTTGGGGGCCCGGTGGCCGACTGCTGGTGCCACTATTGCCACTGCCACCGCCACCACCACTGCCACTGTCACCCTTTTTCTTGCCATCTTGAAGGGAGAAAAGGGAAACATGGGTAAATTCATCCTGGGGCAATTGCCCAGGGCAGCACCTTAAAGGAAGCTAGGCACAATGAATGGGTCCAGGTCTGCAGGGCTCCTGGGATTGGGGGCCACCCCAGTCCCTTTCTTCCCCATGCACTGTCCTCCCCACACTCTACCCTGTATCTCTAGTCATTGAGCTGGGCTAAGAACCTCAAGGTCTGACCTGGGTTGGCCTTTTGCTCCTCAGCAATCTGTTCCAAGCGGCCCAGCAGGGCATCGATGTTGGACTTGATCTGCGTCAGCTCTGTCTTGATGGTCTGCAGTTCACTGCTCTTTACTAGGAGTGGAAGGGGGGCAGGGCTGTCACCTGGGGGCTGGGAGTTGGACACTAATACAAGATCCCAGCCCCATTTTGTTAACTAGAAAGGCATGCCAGTGGCAGGAACTGTCCTTGTCTACTATTCTAGCCAGGGGGAAAGCTGGAGTTGCCTAGGGCTCTCCCCCAACACTCTCTGCAGGCTTTCCTTACAGTGACCAACATAAATCTCCGAACCTGGACATCTTCTCCTCGGATCTCTCAACTCTGAAATGGACAGGAGGTGGACAAAAATGCAGGTGTGTGCTGTGCACGTTTGTGCACTTTGAACAAGCGTATGTGTCTTTGCTTGTGTTCAGGGTTGTCTTTAAAGGTGTATTAATGTGGGTCATTTGCAATCAGATTTCTGGGGTGCTCAGCAGTGTACATGCTGACTATAGTATGTGTACACCAGTAAATATGAAGTAGTGGGCCTCTGTAAACCCGCCCTTGTCCTTAACGGAAAGAAAGACAACACCATCTCCTCATTGGGCTCCATGTCACAGCATTGGACTCTCTGTGCCCAATCCAAGTCCTGCCTTCACAAATGTTAAGACTTTTTCTCTTAGAAAAGCATGAAAATACTCACTTGATTGTGTTATAGCTGCAGAACTGTGGGAGATTTGTTCCTTTATCTATTTTCCAATGTAAAAACAATGCAATTCTATTATTTTGCTAATGGTAAAATAAAAAATTATCTTCTTCAAAGAAGATACAGTCACTCACACTTGATCTTGGCTGAGCCAGTGGTGATGGCTGTGGAGCGGGCAAAGAGCTTCACAGGTATGGTGGTTTTGACACGCCGGACCAATGGGACTGTGACCCGAGGTCGCTTCACAGGGACTGCCCTGGGTACTGGCACTGGTGACAGGCGGCCCCGATAGTCAAAGAGCCTAGAAGGACAAATGGATCAGAGGATGCAACATGGCCTGTGGCCACCAGGAGGCACTGTGACTGCAGCCCAACCTGAAAATTGCTGACAGAGGATTGGATGCCCAGCACTGCACACCTGTGCCTGCTCCCAACAGGCCATGGGGTGAAGAAGAAGGGCTTTCTGGACCCTGATGGCTGTTGAGATCCTCAATACATCCATCCACCTCCCCTACAAGTCAAGACAGGGTAGGGGTGATAGTGGTTATGGCTTCATTCAACAGCCCCAGGAAGGAGCCTTCCCTAGATACACACAGACCTGCAAATCTTACAGGACCCTGCTTCTGCACAGTCAGCTGCCACCCAATTTCTGACCAAAGCAGCATGAATCCCCAGCTGTCAGAGCGAGGCCAATCCCTAAGCCTACCTGAGCTTTTTTCCTTCTACTCATGAGGACTGCCGTAAGGGTAGAGCATGAGAGAACATGATTAAACGCTTTCACTTTAAGTAAAAGGCTAGGTGCTGAGACAGTCATCTTACGGGCCTGTGACCTCAAGAGGCATGAGGATGGAGCCCAATTCCCTCTCCTCATTCTAGTTCAGAGATGGAGGCCAGAAAGAAATGGGCATGTAAATCAGACCCCAGGGCTCCTAGACTATAAGGTGTCCCTCGATGCCATCATACCAGCCCTTTCAAGAAGGGCTTCTTTCCTTGCTGTCCCAAAGTGACTGGGTTGGCTGAGTAGGAACTTCTCTACCATGTCTGCTTCTACCACCCTTTTGCAGAGAACAGTGATCTCAGATACCTGGTAAAACAGTAGCATCAGAGGGAATCTTTTGGGGCCACTTTCCTGATGACAGCCAGAAACCCACCACCACTGGGCAATTTGTTGCACCAGTCTTTGGCACTTCTTTGTGTTCAGGGAGCCCCTGTCTGAGGGAGGTGATGGCTGGAGATTGAGTCTCTGCTAATGGACCCAGTCCTAGACCCTGCATTTCTGCCTCCAAGGGGAGAGAGGACGGCCCTGGCCTTGGTCAGAATCACTGAACCACAGAATCCCAGAGCTGGAGGCACCCAGAGAGAGCACTTGGCAGAAGCCCATTTTACAGACTGAGAAGATCTGCCCAAAGTCATATAATCCATTCAGTGGTGAAGATGGGATTAGCAGCTACATCTTCTAAGTTCCAGACTACAGCACTTTTCCATTATACCACACTATCTCTTGAAACTATTCACAGGTGAGAAAATCGAGGCTCTGTTCTTCCTGGGACAGTCTGGTTTGAGCCAAGCTGAAGTGGGGGAAGTAGGAAGGAGAGGTTTGGGTCAGTCTCCACTGTGATCCACACTCAACAATGTTTCTGGTGCCACTGGAGTGGGAGTCAATATCCTCAAGGTAGTCTTGGGGTTAGAGGGTAGGCCACAGCCTACCAGGGACAAATGCAGACCTCCAAATGGAGGCTGCTGGCCTCTTGACTATAAATATGATGGCAAAGAGGCTCAGACTGAGCTCTAGGGTTAGTTACAGATAGCTCAGAGGTGAGATGACTGAAAAGCTGAAGTGCAAAGGCTCAAACCTCCTGAAACTGGTCCTGTGCCTTGTTTTGTATTTTATTAGTTACATTTACATGTCCCTTGGCTGTACAGTACCCTCAAATCTCACCCGAGGACCAGAGTAGGAAGGGCAGTCAGAGTGGGAGACTTGTGGTGTGGTGGTTGCTCTGGCCTAGGTACTAGCAGAACTGGACCTTAGTCATTTTGGCTTAGTCCCTCTACCACCTATTTCTTGAGCAATCTTGGGCAACGGCCTGTCCATACCTCTAGGATGTATTCCCCATTTGGAGGAATGAGTGGGCTTCACCAGCAATCTCTCAGGACCCTTCCAGCTTGGCTCTTTCATGCCTAGGCTCACCCTTCCCCTGCTCACCTGTCATAGAAATCGTCCTGGTAGTAATTATAGTTAAAGCTGTAGCCACTAGGGAAACACGAGGGGAGAGGGCCAGGGCTTAGGAACTCTCCACAGGCCCTCATCTCTCAATGCTTGCCCAAGTACAAAAGCTCAGCATACCATCATCACCAGGGTTCACTCCTTCTGTGGCAAGAGAGACCAATCTCACTTAGACAGAATACCTACCTGTATATGGCAGAGGCTGCTCTCTTTAGTCCCTTGGGTCTGTTGGGCTTGGGCTCTCCAGCCATGTTGATATCTGTGTGAAGAGAGGAGGAACAGAATCAGAATGCTAGCATGACAGCCATGTCCCATACACTTAATATCCTCATGTACACATGCAACAATTTACATGCTTACATATACACATGGAGTTAACTCATACCATATACACTGAAATGACCAAAGGTCTTTATACATTTAGACTTTAAACATTAGACTCATACCCAGACACCACATGGATATGCCTGTTACATATTCATAACATTCAGAGACATACACGTATGTTCATAAACATACATACACACAAACACCATGCACATCACACACATATGCATTCTCAAGTATACTCATGTAATAACACAAATCAGTTACAGAATTATGTCTAGACACACCCTCACACACAATTCAAATATCCAGGTAAGAAAGAGAGACACACAAATAACATAGATACTTTAAAGTACACTCTGACTTGGCTCCAACATCACACACGTAACTACCCATATGCAAATGAACGAATGCAAATATCTTTATGCCTAGCATAATGCTAAGGACATGATAGGAACTCAATAAATGTCTGGTAAATGAACATATGCATATATGCTTACATACAAGTATATTCTCACACACACTACAAGCATACGTGCAAAGGTGTATGTCCACATATTCTCTATGTGCTCAGTCACATCCATATACCATATATTCAGGAATATATGTATAGATACCCCTTTTCAAACATACACATATACACAAAAGTATGTCCAGACACACCAAACACTGTACACAAGGAACGACCACCAGCAAGATCATAATCACTTGTATGCAATCCTTATGCTCCAAGCCACTTCTCCCAGCCCTCAAAAAGAGTTCTAATCTAAGTCATTAGTAACCCAGGAGGCTATGCTAGTTTACTGTGTTCTTTTTCTCAGGGGAATTTGCATTTTAACTAAAATCGTAATGCTCGTCATTAGGAGCCACTGAGGAAGCAAAGCAAGGGATTGTCAAAAGCATTTTCCAAGGGGCTTATAAAATTCTCCCCTTCAGGTATCAATTTTATTTAACTACTTCATTTAAGACAAAAATAATTTTACTTAAGTTATAAAATCTCAGAGCAGCACTAGTTTATAGGGGAAAATGGGGAAAAGGGGGGCAAAAATGGGAGCTGTAAAATGAAGGACTGCAGCTACTCTGAAGAACACAGGAACAAGCTGTGGAGAGATACTTACCCAGGGTCTGCCCGGCCAGCACCCGCCCATTCTCTCCCAACACAGCTGCCCGGGCATGGCGCTCATTGGCATATTGGACAAAGGCATAGCCCTTGTGCACAGAGCAGCCGGCCACACGGCCATACTTGGAGAAGATGGTCTCCACATCTGACTTCTTCACCACAGCTGTGTTGAGGTTTCCGATGAAGACCCGAGAGTTGATGGACTTAGGGTCATTCTTGTTGGTTACATTGCTTGTCTGGATCTTCAAGGACATGGTGGCCACCTGGACAGAGAAAAGCACTGTGAGACTGTGCCCCAGGTTAGGTTAGGGCAGGCCATGGCCTACCTCCTGACTAAACTGGATCGCTTTTTGCCTTCCTATAGCACCTAGCCTCCCTCATTTGTTTTCTTGTTATGTAACCAAGAGTTGCCCTTTACTGACTGAGGACTTCATTCCAGGTTCTTTTTATTATATGTTCCTTCATTTGATACTCACATGGTAAGTAGAGCTACCACATTTTACAAGTGAGAAACCTCACATTCAGAAAGATCACAATGCTAGTGAATGACAAGACTCGGATTTGAACCCTAATCTGCTTGTCTCCAATCATTTTAAACCCAACCCCTCCTTCTTTTATGCTTATCTCAAATGTTAACCCCATTTAGAATTTGAATTTGAAGATCTTCTAGAGCTGCTTTTATTCTAAGCATCAATCTAGAACCATGACAAAGATGCCCCATGGTAATTGCCAATTAGTACTGGATCTACAATAATACAGAATATTAAATTATTTCAGTCTAATCCAAACATGGACTTAACTATTTACAGGACCAACCATTTTGAAAAAGGTGTGCTAAACCTCAATGAGCATTCACTGTGAGCTAAAAATAGCACACATTAAATAATCCTAAGACCCTATGAAACGAGTACTATTATTATTCACATAATACCAGAAACTGAGACTCCAACAAGTTCATTAACTTCCCAGCAATGGGCCTTCAACCCAAGTCAGTATGCCACTAAAGCCTATTTCTCTCAACTTCAACAGTCTGTTTACTAGACCTAAGCCAATTTAAATATTACAGTAAGTAAGCATATTATCAGGGAGTTTTTTTTTTTTTTCAGGGACTCGTTTTTAATAAATAAATTTTTTAGAGTTATCCTTTTTAATACTTTCTCATTCTAGAGATCATACTATATCTACTATTTGATCTCTACCCTGTGGCAAAGGGCTGTACAAATCTCTACCTCCTCCCAGTACAGGTTACACATGGGCACAGGTTGGAGAAGGAAGAAAGGGGAAGAGGAGGTTAAATCTCAGTAAGAAAGGCTTGAAGTCAGGCCATGCCATTTATACTTCCAGGTCCAGTCTTCTGCTCTCCCTGGCATGGGTTGGTACAACTTCCTTTTACAGCATTCCCGTCTCAAAGCTCCATCCTAGAGCCGTTTCAAGAAGGTGCTAGGCACCCCAAGCAACATGTATAAAACTCTCATCAGCCTAAGCTAACTATAAATACCAGTATATGCAACTAACGTTTCCAGGCAGAAAGGAAATTTTTTCAGTGAAATAGAGAAGTGGGAGTATAAAACTGAAAATATATGTATCTTTTGCTCTAGAGATTGAGACCATTTTCAACCAAATTTTCCAAGTCCAGGAGCTGGCACAGTCTGGCCAACAGGTGGCACTGTTTGCAAAGAAACCATAGGCTGGAGCTGAGATCGCACCTCTACAATTTGGGGTTGAGGTCAATCTAGGGGATTCCCCTTGAGGGACCAGCACAGAAACTGATCTCAGTTTTCAACCTCTGGCCTGTGGCATTTCCAGCCTCCCACCAGCATATTCACCTAAACATAAAGCATTTGTTTTGTTTTCTCCCTTTCTGTGTGTGGACATGCCTAGTCTGGTAGATCCCAGAGAATACAACACAAACTCTATCCTTGGTTTCAGCCCTCTCAGGAACAGCTTTTGCTCTCATACCAGCATCTACCAAGACTTAAGAGACTCAGAGCACTTCACTGGTTGGGTTTCTTCTTTGTCTTGCTTGTGTTATTTCATCTAGTGGACCCGAGGACCCAGCAGAATCTAGACTTGGTTTCTCTCAGAAGCAGTGTCTTTTGGCCTTACAACAGCATCTACATGGACATAAAGAGCCAATGTACCTCTTTCTCTTTCTTTCTCTCTCTCATTCACTCTTTCTTTGTTTTAAAATTTATGGGTATGGTGGATCCCTGAGGGATAAACAGGGACCCTGCCAAACTTTTGGCCTCAGAAGTAGCAGCTTTTGGCATCCCACCAGCACATAACAGGAGACTTAAAGATGGTATACTTCATTCTTTCTTTCCTTTGTGGGGGTTTTGTCTGTTAGTATTATCTCTCCCCTTTCTTGTCTTTTCTTTTTTCTTGTTCTTTGTCTAGTGGATTGTATAGTGACAGAACTAGATTTCCAGAGCATCTATAATATAATACTCAGAATAGGAGAGGAAAAGGGAGGAGGGGGAGAGGGCAGAGGAGGAGGGAGGGGCAGAAGAGGAGAAGGAAACATAACAAGGAGACAGGAAACATGGCACAGTCTGAGGAAAAAGACAATTTTGACAGAAAATATTCCAGAAGAAGCACAGTCTCTGGAATTAGTAATCAAAGATCTTTTAAAACTCTCATAAATAGGAACAATGAAAGAAACAAAAACATAAACAAAGAACTAAAGGAAATCAGGAAAAAATATATGAACAAAATGAGAATTTCAATATAATGAAATGGAACCTGAAAGAAGAACCTAATGGAAATTCTGGTACACAGACATTTAATAACTGAAGTGAAAAATTCAACAGAGGGTCCAAGAGCATATTAGAAAAAGAAGAAGGATCAGTGAACTCAAAGGCAAAGCAACTGAAAGTGTCCAAGTTGAGAAGAAAAAACAGGACGAAAAACAATGAACAGAGCCTGAGGAATCTATGGGGCACTATCAAGCACACTATACATACATCATAGCTATTCCAAAATGAGAAAGGAGAGATAGAGGGCTATAAAAAATATCTAAAGAAATAATGGCAGAAAAATTCCCTGATCTGATGACTGAGATGAATTTACAAATTCAAAGGCTTAACGAATGTCAAGCAGAATGAAACCAAAAAGATCTACGTGGAAACATATTATAATCAAATTGTCCAAAGCCAAGGAAAAAGACAGAATCTTAAGAACAGCATAAATGGAGTGACATGTCACATATAAGGGATCCTTAAAAAGATTAACATCCAATCTCTGAAAATAAACCATGGAGGCACAAGGCAGGGGGAGGATATATTTAAAATGCTGAAAGGAAAAAACAAAAAAAGACCTGTTACCCAAGAATAATATACCCAGCAAAGTCTTCCTTCAAAAATGTGGGAGAAATTGAGACATTTTCAGACAAACAAAAATTGAGGGAGTTCATTACCACTAGACCTGCCCTACAGGAAATGCTAAAGGGAGTCCTGCATGTTAAATGGAAAGGTCACTAAAGACTATCTTGATGCTGCAATGAAGAAATAAAGATCTCTGGGGTAAGTAACAATATGATTAAATATATATGCCAGTGTTAACTAATTTTTCATTTGTAACACTGTCCTTCACCACACCTCTCATAAGCCTTAAAAATTCAAATGCATAAAGATTTAATTTGTGACAAGGAACAGAGGGATATAGGTACTTTATATGTGTAGACTACTGAATTCAAGTTGGAATCAAAACAAACTAGATTTAGTATGCTAAAAATAATCCCTATGGTAACTATAAAGAAAGTTATCTACACAAAAGTACCCAGGATTGAGCCTGGCCTTGACACCATGGGATCAACAATGCTATCCTCACCAAAAGGGGGAAAATAAATGTAAAACATAAGGTTATTGGTGGCCGAGAGAGTTAAAATAGACTGGAAAGGCTACTCGAGGTCACTCTTATGCAAGCTTCAGTTAGATATTGCTACCTATCATAACTTGCCAAACCCCAATCAAAACCATTCCTGCCATTCCTAAAGAACACCTAGGGCATTATATAAGATTCTACAAAGGTTCCATGCACTAGGTAACTTTCCAGAAACCTACAACCTCCAGATGGGTCCCTGGACCAGCTAAGTCCTGAAACCTAGATGGGCCAGCCTCTCCAGAACATCAGCTACTTCCATCTCCCTACCCCGTATTACTGACAGCCCCTTCCAACATGAAAAAGTTAGAATGGCCATAGCCCAAATACCCCTAAAGAGGGGGAGAAAGATCAAAGGTGATGGTGGAGTTATACAGAGAAGGTAGGGTTTAACAAATGAGTATGATTACTCAATCATTATGTTCATATTTTTTAGTATCCAGTATCTTAGAGCAGCTAAAAGTAAAAACCTAAAATTGGGAATTGTAACCCATACCAAACTCTAAAATCTGTTTTACAACTAATTTGTGTGCTTTTGAAATCTATTCCTTTTTGTATATATGTTATTTTTCACAAAAAAGAAAAAAGTGATGATAGAAAACACCTAATCTGTGCCTGCCTGTGCCAAATAATAATAATAAATAAACACATATATATTCTATATTAGCTAGGGGTCTCTAGAGAAACGGAATCAGCAGGAAATATCCACAGATATAAAATTTATAAAAGTGTCACATATTACCGTGGAAATATAGAGTCCAAAATCCGTAGGATAGGTTGTGAAGCTGACGACTCCAATAAAGGGTCTGGATGAACTCCACAAGAAAGGCTGGCCAGCCAAAGCAGGAAGAGAAACTGTCTCTTCTGAATCCTCCTTAAAAGCCTTCCAGTGATTAGATTTAAGTGTCATTCATTGCAGAAGACACTCCCCTTGGCTGATTACAAATGCAATCAGCTGTGGATGCAGCCACTGTGATCATGATTTAATTCTATGAAATGTCCTCATAGCAACAGACAGACCAGCACTTGCCCAATCAGAAAAACAGGTACCACCTGGCCAAGCTGACATATGAACCTGACCATGACATATTCCTTCTAGCCTCCAATGTTCTGGAGCAGCAGGTAAGAATTCTACCACAGACTACTCTTGAACCCCCAAGTCTAGTGTTCTTTTCTCCATTTTTCCTATTAGGCCAGTGTGAAACAGGTCCGCAGAACAGTGAGGAGCCGGGAGAGGGGAGTCTAAAATATGGTATATTTGAGAAAACTGGGAACTGGTTCCTGAGTAAAGCATCTTCCTCTTTACCTGCTAGAGGAGCAATTGTTGCATGAAAGCTGGGCCTTTAAGCTAATTAAAACCAACAGGGACACAGGTTTTGAAATGCAATTTATAGCTCAAAGGGATGGGCTCTCTTCTCCAGGCTAATAAAGACAGAGGAAATTTGGCAAAAGAAACTGTTTTTCCCAATTGAAACATTTGAGATGGAAACTACATTTTGGAACACAGGAGCCAAACCTGAACAAGTAGAAAAGTGACAGAGCTTTGCAAACATAGAAAAGCTCCACAAGCACCTCCATCCTTGAATTCTGGGTGAATAAGAACCCAAGAGGGCCATCACAGTAAGAAAAGCCCCTAATTACTTAGGGCCAGTGACATGCCAGAGACTTTAACTCACCTATTTTAAACCTCACAACAACTCAGTAAGAAGGTATTTGAGATAGGAAAACTGAGGTGAAAAGAAGCAAAGTAGCTAGTTAATAGATCAAAGCCAGAATTGAAATCCAGACATGTATGACTCCAAAAACCTATGCATAGAGATGCTTTGTGTACTGATTCCCATGGGGAGAATATGTTACCCTGAGCCAGCCACACCCGTTCACTGGTCCTCCCTCCTACTACAGTTACTGGCATCTCCACAGGAATTCCATGAACAAAGTCATTTATCCCCTTTATCCTAACATTGTTAGCTACATTTGATAGATGAATAAGCTGAGGGTCAAAGTTAAGTGACTTATTTAAGGTTACACCACTAGGGAAGGCAATAGGTAGGGAATTTAAATCCAGGATAGCTTCTTGTTTCCCTGTAACAGACTCTGTGACCCAATTGACACTCTACATGCACTGTCTCAATAAATGTCCTAAACCTCTGATTTTAGTCATCTCACCCCTCATGTTCTCTCAATCTTGCCTACCAGGATCAAGCTTAGTTTTCAGTCTGACCTTTGCGACAGTCACCAGAATGCCTACTCTTCTCAACTCTAAATCCTCCCAAGCCACTGGATCCCTTTCTCTTCAAATATTCATTTCAAAGGAGCTGCTGCCCTTGGTTTGAATGTCCCTGGGTGCTGTTCAGAGTCTCGGTCTGGTTCAGTTTTGCTGAACAACTCTTGGCCTTATTCTCCAGAATGGAGAGGAAGTTCAAACCATTCTGTAGCCAGGCTTCTGTCCTTCAATAACCCTAGGGAAACATGAGTACTTTTGAGGGGAAATAGCTTTCAATGATGGGGAGGCTATCTCTTGAAAAAGCCAAGCAATAAAGACTAATCAGTGCCCACAGCCATCTTGGTCCAGAAGCTCTTGGTTACTAGATGGCCAGGGATGACAGAACATCTATCAATCTCATTAAACTTGCCAGGCCCCAGTTCGTTAGCACTGCCAAATCATCATTATGGCCAGACAGGAATGATTTCCCAAGAAGTGCTCTTTAGGTCCTGATTACTCCTATGAGAAACCTAGCTCCCAGCATTCTGAATACTGAGGATTTCTGTGGGGTGGAAGTATAAACCCCTCCAGGGGTTCTGGAGGGTGGGCCCTGATTCTGCTGTTCTTAGCCATGTGACCTTCACCAAGTCACATAACATATCTGAGCTTCATTATTCTTATTCTGAAAATAGAAATGATCTTTTCCCTGATTACCTTTCAGATGTGACAAATGAATCCAATAGGTTAACATATGGTGCATGTGCTTTGTTTGTCGTATCCATAAGATGCTGTAAAAGGAGATGAGAT
Source organism: Myrmecophaga tridactyla (assembly GCA_004026745.1). Classification (NCBI taxonomy): domain Eukaryota; kingdom Metazoa; phylum Chordata; class Mammalia; order Pilosa; family Myrmecophagidae; genus Myrmecophaga; species Myrmecophaga tridactyla. Next base: position 62,114 of record PVIY010003306.1, on the reverse strand, counting down.
TATATCTATTTCTATTATTACCTAATTCCCAACCCTCAATTCACTCAGTAAACATTTTCTGACTATTCTACTCCGTGCTTGGGCTGTGGAGATGCTGGTAATACACACAAGAGTGTTCAAAGGCCTTGTACTCTGCTTGTTTTTCAAGGAGCTCTCTCCAGGAGCCTGTTTCTTAACTGTTTCCTAATAACAAAGGAAAAATGAAATAAGTGGAAACAGAATAGGGTCTAGATTCAAACAGGACAGAGTTCCAATTCCAACCCTACCACTAGTGAGCAGAAAACCTTGGGCATGTCCCTTAACCTCAGTGGGTCTCAGATTACTCAAATGGAAAATGGGAATACTAACCTTCCAAGAATAGTGTAAAGATTAAAGATATAGTATGTAAAATGTTCAGTTGACAGCAGTAGATATTTAGATAAATTACATAACACAAGTGCCCTATGAAAACAGATGGATCTAGTATGGCACTCTAGATCCTCCACATTCCCTATTCATGCCAATGAAGCTGATTTGGATAGGAATAAGGTAAATCACAGTAAATAAGGTAAATACAGGGTAAAGGATGATATGGTCTATATTTTAAAACTTCAACTTCTGTGTGAGACCAAGAGAAGAGAAGTTTATTTGGTGCAAAATTCATATTTTGAGTAGCAAATTATGTAACTTAACTTGCATGATGAGTTTATTTGAATATCATAATTACATGGAATCTTGAATGGGATGAGAGATCCTGTTAGTTTGTACAGATTAGTGTGATTCCCTGATAAATCCCAGAGTAATTTCAGCAGAGAATAAAAAAGCATTTGCAAAGTCCCCTTGGAGGACTGCAGAGAAAGGAAGAAATATTGGGGAATTCCTGATATTCTCGCAAGCAATGGTGACACAAATTCAATAGGCTGCAGCCTTGTTCTTGGGGTTCGCCCCTATGAAACTTATTCCTGCAAAGGGGAAGCTAAGTCTACCTATAATTATGCCCAAGAATCACACCCAGAAAATCTCTTTTGTTGCTCAGATCTGGGCTCTCTCTAATCCAACTCAGCATGTGAACTCACTGCCCTGTGGGGAATATGACTCCCAGGGGTGTGTATCTCCCTGGCAATGAGGGACAGGACTTCTGGGATAAGCAGAGACCTGGCATCAAGGGATTAAGAAAACTTTCTTGACCAAAAAGGGGAAGAGAAAAATGAGACAAAATAAAATTTCAGTGGCTGAGAGATTTCAGAGTCAAGAGGTTATCCTGGAGGTTATTCTTATGCATTATATAGATCCCTTTTTAGTTTACAATATATTAGAATGGCTGGAGGGAAGTACCTAAAATTTGAACTGTGTTCCAGTGGCCTTGATTCTTGAAGACAATTGTTAAACGGCACAGCTTTTACGATGTGACCAGGTGACTGTGAAAACCTTGTATCTGATGCTCCTTTCACAGGTGAGTGAAAAAAGAAAAAATAAGAATAAAAAAATAAATAAATAATGGGGGTGATAAAGGGTAAAAAACTGGATAGCTTGAAAGGAGAGGGAGAGTAGGTAAGGGATATGGGCTGTGTGAGTTTTTTCTTTTTATTTCTTTTTCTGGAGTTATGCAAATGTTCTAAAAACGATCATGGTGATGAATACACAGCTATGTAAGGATATTGTGAGCCACTGACTGTATATCATGTATGGACTGTGTGCATATGCAGATTTCTCAATAAAGATTTTTAAAAGAAAAACAAAAAGAGCTGGAGGCTATCATGCTCCTTTGTTTGTGCTAGTATATGAAACCAAAACGTTACCTTCCACATGCTTGCCAAACTACTACTGTATGAGAGCAGGAAAGAACATTGGTAGAGAAGGGTTCCAGACCTTACTGAATCACTGTCTCACCCCTCAGAGGTAAAAAGAGGTCTCTGTTCCCATTAGTATCAATTATCTTAAAGGCCCTGAGCAGAGATGCTGTGCTGGTTTAAATCTATGATGGACCCCAGAAAAGCCATGTCCTTTAATCCTCATTTAATATTGCTGGGCAGAAGCATTTTGATTGCTCCCGTGGAAAGGTGACCCACCCAATTGTGGGAGGTAACTTTTTATTAGATGATTTCCATGGAGGTGTGTCTCTACCCATTGAAGGTGGGGTTCCTTACTGGAATCCTTTAAAAGAGGAAACATTTTAGAGAGTCTCTTTCATAGAGTCATGAGAAAGCCAGCAGATGCCACCATGTTCACCATGTACCCTTTCAGCTAAGAGAAAAACATGAACTTCATCAGCCTTCTTGAACCAAGGTATCTTTCCCTAGATGCCTTTGATTGGACATTTCTATAGACTTGTTTTTTAATTGGAACATTTTCTCGGCCTTATAACTGTAAACTAGCAACTTATTAAATTCCCCTTTTTAAAACCCTTTCTGTTTCTGGTATATTGCATTCCGGCAGCTAGCAAGCTAGAACAGATGCCAACGCAGAAAAAGATGCAGGGCTAAGCCAGCCATGTTCCTCATCGTTTTTAGGCTGCAGGCTGCATGTGAACCCCATCTTCTTTGCATCTTGCACCTTAACGTTACCCTTGACTGTGGCCCTAGGCCATGGCTTAGCACCTTGTAACAAGCACCCTTTCAGAGATATGGAGCTAGGGAGGTGACAATCACAGTACTGAGTTAGAGACCTACAAATGACTGTTTAAGAAGCCATCCAAACTATTTTTGCCAAAGAAATCATCCAAAGACATGCCCATGCCTACCTATCTAATTATAACTCTAGATATCCAAATACTCACTGAGCCAACAACGGACTAGGTGTTAATTCATAAATAAATTGTTCATTCATTATCCAGCAATGGGGAAACAGATTTTGGGCTGCTAGGCCATCTGTTCTCCTACTATGCACCAGGTAATAAATTCTTTCTCTAAAGCCCAGTGTCTCAGGAATTAGTTATTGAGCATGTTGGGCAAAAGAATCAATGGCCTTTTTGTAACAATTTGGCAACCCTCCAGGATGAATGCCGAGGCTCTGGGGCTCCAGCAGAGCAGGAAAAGCCAGGTAACTGAGCCTTTTGTGGCTGTTGGACTGAATTTTGTCTAGTGGCTCAGCAACCAGGGTTTCTCTGTTCTGCTGGCACTCCAGAGACTTTTGGTGCCTTAAAAAGCTTCAAAGAGAGAAACTGTTTCCAGTGCATGTCCAGACATGTGACTGGGTGAATGGGTCATCAGGGTAGAAATGGACTAGGGAGTAAACAGGTGGTTCAAGTCCCCTTAACCTAGGCCAGGGTCATACTTCCAGAATGATCCCCTTTGTTCTGACCTGTATACCTTCTGATTTTGGGTACCATACTATACAGGGTTTGAAGCTATGCCCTAATCCAACAATTAACTGGTGTTTAATGAAACTAAGTAGGCCTGTTTAAGTGTTAGCTAGTGTGTTACCTGGTCATTGGCTCATTGTTAAATTGGTGTGATAAGTGTTTTATATCTTTTATCTTTTGTTTTTATTTGTCTATTTATTGTTAGTTGATGTATTTGGTGTGTGTTCTGTACAGGGCTCGAGGCCCTGGCCTAAATTTGTTGCCTAAACTCCTAAAAAAATGAGTAATCCAACAATTAATTGCTATTCAAAGAAGTTAAGTAAATGCCAGCTGGTCTGTTACCTGGGTATAGTAAAGAGTTGATGTTTATTTAATTGTTTATTGCTGTGTTAAGCATTTAATGCCTGTATGTTAGCTGGTGTGTTCCGTCTAGTTATTAACTAGCATGTCCCTGCATTTCAATTGGTCAAATGTTCCTAACTAGTTACTAATTACAGAAAAAAATGCCTTTGGGCTGTATTTAAAATTCAAAAGATTTTGGTTATAAGTCTATTAAAATAAAGGTTTTATTTCTGTAACATAACCTGGCCTCAATGTGATATAAAATGAAAATACTACCGTTACAGTTAAAGATGTTAGTTAGAATTGTTCTGCAAAAAGGTAGAAATGGTATGAGATAATATATTCAATCTTTTATTTGCCCCTCTCAAAACTATTTCCATTTCTGTTCCTGTGTAACTAATTTTCTATTTGTGTCTGTCTACATTTTCAATGTATGTTCTCATTTATCCAGCAACTGCTGTCATACCCAATCCCAAGGAACTCCCAATCCAGCAGAAGACAGACATGGTCTTAAAGCACACAGTGCCCTGGACTAGAGTCCACGTCCCAGAAACAGGTGAAAGCACAAGAGGTCAGAAAAGAGGAAGGTGCACCACAGGAGGCTCTGTAAGAAGAGTATGCTTAAAATGAATTCTCTTTGGGTGGTGGTGCGAAGTAGGTTGACTTGGAGAAGGAACAATGAACAAATTGTGCCCTTTTCTCATCCTTGCTCCCTACTTCCCCACTTCCTCCTGCAAGTATATGTAGGTCAGGGACACAAGTAAAAGTGTGAAATAGGAGAACTTCTTCAGAGCACTCTGTTTCTGTTCCTTTAATAGGTGCATTATTATTCTTGTCTCAAGAGAGAACAAAAAGAGAACACACAACTTTACATCAGGCACTGTTTGGAATCTTTATAGGTGTAATCTCTCATAATCCTGATCCCATCCTAATGAGATAAGTAGCACCTCCTTGACTATAAAAATGAAGTATAAAAAAAAGATTCAGAGAGAGCTTAAATAATTTTTCAAGGTCACATTAAACAGCAGAATAGGAATAAAAGAACACAAGCTGATTTTAAAGCCTACGCTCTTCCCACTGCACTAGATTGCCCCTACTGACCTGACCCCTTTGTGCCACAGGAAGATTGGTCCTGGTACTGCTGCTCATGTATACATCATGACCTGGGTATAAAACAAGAGTTCTGGACCATGTGCTCATAAGGGCTCTTCCAGAGTTAAAAGTGTGGTCACGATCACAACAAACACTTATAAGCACTTACTACATGACAGGAAGTGTACATTAAGCCATTTGCTTATATCCTCTCATATGAGATGGGCAATGAATGGTATGTATTTATCTATTCCACAAGTGAGGAAACTAGGGCTTAGAACCCAAGTCCTACCCTGACCAGAAAATGGCAGAACTGGGAGTACTCTGTGTTAAGACCGAGCTTATGTATTCAACCCTGGCATAGAATGGACTCAAGCTGTGTGTGGGTGGACCTGTACATGCCTAGGAACCAGTTTTTTCTCTACCACATAACACCCCCTGATCATTCCAGGGCACCTGCAAAGGGGACACTCTCAAGTCCAAGAGCCAGTCAGTATTTAGTGTGAGGCTGGGAGAAAACCCTCTCCCCTTCCAAAGCTTTAAAGGACTGGCTCCTCACAGTGATAATGTGGTAAGATTAGTCACTGCTTGCTGTTGGTTGATTATAGCTATTTTTTTCTGTAAATGAAATTTAAAAGTCATGGAAGTTTGTCAGCTGTGACTTATGAGCTGCATTCTCACAAGGAAGTCAGGCAATGACAAACATCCATTACAAGTCAGAAGGTGCCATGTTCCAATTACTGGAGACCCTGACAGAGCTCATGGAAAACCATGTTCCAAGCTGTGGCCATTACTCAGGCCTGGCAGAGCTGCCAGTGGAACTATCCAAAGGCCAGGCACCAACAGATAGGAATAGAGTTTCTGACTTTCTGACCCAGACCCTTCCAGTCCCTGTGTAACCCCTGATGGCTGATCCTAGGCATATTTCAGAGTTAAGTAAAAACATGGGTACATGGGATTAAGGCTGCATAAGAAAGACATGAGGAAATAAGATCATACTGCCAGATGGAGTGCGTGGGGAATATGATGCTCAGGAGGGAGGGATGAGGATGAAATGTACCTATGTTCAAAGAAAGCAGAGATAGAAAGGACCCTTAGAGATCATCTAGTGTAATCAATCACCTAAGTACCAAATACCCATCATATACCAGGCACTGTCTAGCTAGATGCTGGGGAGCCAAAAATGAATAAAACACAATCCCTATCATTAAAGGTAGATGAGAAAATTAAGGTGTACAGGATAGCCTCTCAACTCTATCTGAAATCTCTCAGCCACTGATATTTTATTTTGTATCATTTCTCTCTTTTCCCCCTTCCAGTCTAGAAGGTTTTCTCAATCCCTTGATGCTCAGGCCCAGTTCATTCTAGGATTTATGTCCCATGTTGCCAGGGAGGTTCACACCCCTGGGAGTCATGTCCCACATAGAGAGGGCGAGGGCAATGAGTTTGCTTGCCATATTGGCTGAGAGATAGGCCATATCTAAGCAACAAAAGAGATTCTCTGGCGGGGGTAGCTTTTAGGCCTAATTTTAAGTAGGCTTAGTCTATCCTTTGCGGGGATAAGTTTCATGCAAAGTAACCCCAAGATTGAGGGTTCAGCCTATTGATTTTGTTGTCCTCACTGCTTGCAAGCATATCAGGCCTTCTCCATGTGGGGAACTTGAATTTTCCCTCTTTCTCATCATTCCCCCAAGGGAACATTGCAAATACTTTTTATTCACTGTTCAAATCACTCTGGGATTTACTGGGGCATCACCCTGGACAAACCTGCAAAATCGCATGCCCTACTCAAGGTTCTAGGTACTTATGATGTTCAATTAAACTGTCCATATAAGTTATATTAGGAGATGCACTCATCAAAATATAAATTTTGTATCAAATAAATATTTTTTGCTTTAGTCTCACACATAAGTTAAAGTTTTAAAATATGAATTACCATCTATTTTAAACACCCTGCAATATTGACATTCCTTTGTTCTTCCTCATACAAAAACATTTTTTAATTTGTACGTTTAGTCACTATCATTGTACATTCTAGGCGCTTCTAGAGTATACCATCTCAGTCTTTACTGTCATCTTTCCTTCTGATTTCATTTGTGTCCTGAGCCCTCCTCCCTCTATCATTCTCACATTCAGCGAATTAACATTATTGTATTACAGTTAGGTAGTATTGTGCTATCCATTTCTGAATTTTTACAATCAATCCTATTGCATAATTTGTATCCCTTCAGCTCCAATTACCCAATATCTACCCTATTTCTATCTCCTGATAACCTCTGTTCTTAACTGAAATTCTCCAAGTTCATTCATCAATGTTCGGTCATATCAGTGAGACCATACAGTATTTGTCCTTTTGTTTTTGGCTAATCCCACTCAGCATAATGTCCTCAAGGTCTATCCATGTTGTTACATACTTCATAACTTTATTCTGTCTTACAGCTGCATAATACTCCATCATATGTATATACCACAGCTTGTTTAGCCACTCATCTGTTGATGGGCATTTGGGCTGTTTCCATATCTTGGCAATTGTAAATAATGCTAATATAAACATTGATGTGCAAATGTCCATTTGTATCCTTGCCCTCATGTCCTCTGAGTAGATACCTAGCAATGGTACTGCCGGATCATATGGCAATTCTATACTTAGCTTCCTGAGGAACCGACAAACTGCCTTCCACAGCGATTGTACCATTTGACATTCCCACCAACGGTGGATAAATGTGCCTCTTTCTCCACATCCTCTCCAGCACTTGTAGTTTTGTTTTACTGATAATGGCCATTCTGATGGGTGTGAGATATCATCTCATTGTGGTTTTGATTAGCATTTCCCTAATAGCCAGGAAAGTTGAGCATCTTTTCATGTGCCTTTCAGCCATTTGTATTTCCTCTTCTGAGAAGATTCTGCTCATGTCTTTTGCCCATTTTGTAATTGGGTTGTTTGTCTTTTTGTTGTTGTGTTGAACAATCTCTTTAAATATTCTGGAAACTAGCCTTATCTGATATGTCATTTCCAAATGTTGTCTTCCATTGTGTAGGTAGTCTTTTTACTTTCTTGGCAAAGTTCTTTGATGCTCAAAATTAATGTTTAATTTTGAGGAGTTCCCATTTACCTATTTCTTTCTTCAATGCTCATGCTTTGGGTGGAAGATCTAAGAAACTGCCTCCTATTATAAGATTTGTAAGATTATTTCCCTATGTTTTTTCCTAAAAGTTTTATGGTCTTAGATCTAATGTTTAGGTCTTTGAGTTAATTTTAGTATAGGGTGTGAGATATGGATCCTCTTTCATTCTTTTGCATGTGGATATCCAGTTCTCTAGGCACCATTTATTGAAGAGCCTGTTATGTCCCAGGTGAGTTGGCTTGACTGCCTTATCAAAGATTAATTGTCCATAGATGAGAGGGTCTATATCTGAACACTCTATTCTATTCCATTGGTTAGTATATCTATCTTTATGCCAGTACCATGCTGCCTTGACCACTGTAGCTCATAATACACCTTAAAGTCAGGTAGTATGAGACCTCCGACTTCATTTTTCTTTCTCAGGATATTTTTAGCTATTCAGGGCACCCTGCTCTTCCAGATAAATTTGGTTACTGGTTTTCTATTTCTGAAGAGTAAGTTTTTGGGATTTTAATTGGTATTGCATTAAATCTATAAATCAATTTAGTTAGAACTCACGTCTTAACTATATTAACTCTTCTAATCCATGAACACGGTATGCCCTTCCATTTATTTAGGTCTTCTGTGATTTCTTTTAGCAATTTCTTATAGTTTTCTTTGTAAAGGTCTTTTGTATCCTTAGTTAAATTTATACCTAAATATTTATTCTTTTGGTTGCAATTGTAAATGGATTTTTTTTCGATTTCCACCTCAGAATGTTCGTTTCTATACTAGTGTACAGAAACACTACAGATTTTTGAATGCTGAATTTGTAACCTGCCACTTTGCTGTACTCGTTTGTTTAGCTGGTGTCCCAGAAAAAGAACAAATGGCTGGGAAGATTAGTTGAAGAGACAATCGCAGAAAACTTTCAAACCCTTATAAAAGACATAAATATGCAAATCAAAAAGGCCCAACATACCTCAACAGGATAAACAGACCTACTCCAAGATACATACTAATCAGGCCATCAAACGTTGAAGAGAATCAGAAAGTCCTGAAAAGCAGCAGCACAAAGCACAAGAAAAGCAATCTAGTATATACAAGAAAAACTATATATGACTGAAATTGGACTACTCAACAGGCTCCATGGAGACAATAAGATAATGGTAGGACATATTTAAGATTCTGAATGAGAAAGGCATTCAGCCAAAAGTTATTTATCTATCCAAGGTATCCTTCAAAATTGAGAGATATTAAAATCTTCAAAAGCAAACAAAGACTGAGAGAACTAAACAACAAAAGACCTCCCCTACAGGAAAAAATAAAGGGAGTTCTGTTGGCTGGGGAAAAGAAAAAGACAAGAAAAGGAGGCCTGGAGGAGGGCAGAGAATTGAAGAGTACCAGTAAGGGTAACTTAAAGGATGGGGGTGGGGGGGAGAGATACACACATCTGACAAATAAAAACTAAAATATTAGATGATAGATTCAAGAACTGCCATTACAAAATCAACTTTCAGCGTTATACTAAACTAGTGAATTAAAAGATACAGATTGGCTGAATGGATTAAAAAATATAATCTATCAATATGCTGCTTACAAGTAACACATCTTAGATCCAAGGACACAAATAGACTGAAAGTGAAAGGATGGAAAAAGACAGTTTATACAAGGTTTAAGTGAAAGAAAGCAGGAGTAGCTATACTAATATGTCTCCCTTTATCCAGATTGGCAGTGGTTCAGTTTACACCAACAGTCTCTTCAAGCACTCCAGGACTTCTCCATCATTCTCTTCACAGTTCCTCCAAAATCTTCCCCTTACCCCATCTAAAAAACTGGTCCAACATACCTGGTATTTGCAAACTGCAGCAGCACCCCACTCTCCAGTACCAAAATCTGTTCTAGTTTGCTAGCTGCCAGAATGGAACACACCAGAGATGGGCTGGCTTTTAATAAAACGGGATTTATTTCATTAGTTCTTCAGAGGAAAGGCAGCTAACTTTCAACTAAGGTTCTTTCTTACGTGGGAAGGCACACGGTGATCTCTGCTGGCCTTCTTTCCAGGCTTCTGGGTTCCAACAACTTTCCCCAGGGTGATTTCTTTCTGCATCTCCAAAGGCCTAGGCTGAGCTGTGAGTGCTGAGATGAGGTATGCTGAGCTGCATGGGCTGTGCTACGTTGAGCTTTCTCATTTAAGCACCAGCCAATTAAATCAAACATCATTCATTACAGCAGGCACACCTCCCAGCCGACTGTAGATGTAATGAGCAACGATGAGGTTCACTACCACTGGCTCATGGCCTCAGCAACAGAACTAGGTGCCTTCACCTGGCCAAGTTGACACCTGAACCTAACTACCACAACACATAATATAAAAATCATTTTCACCACTTTAAATGGACAATTCCTTGAAATTAAGAAGACTGACAGTACTGTGTAACTTTCACCACTATTTCCAGACTATTTTCATCATCCCAAAACAAAACTCATACTCAATGTACCAATAATTCCCCATTCTTCCCTGCCCTCACCCATGGTAACTACTATTCTGCTTTCTGCCTCTGTGAATTTGATTGTTTTAAGTATTTTTTTCAAATAATAGAAATTGTACAATATTTGACCTCTTCTGCCTGGCTTACTTCATTCAACAAGTCATCTTCCAGGCTTAGGTGTGTTGTAATATATACTAACACTTCACTTCTTGTTACAGCTGAAAATTATTCCATTGTATGTACATACATTTTGTTTATCTAGTTATCTGTTGATGGACATACGGGTTGCTTCCAACTTTCTGCTTTTGTGAATAATATTCTATGAACTCCAGTTTGCAGATATACGGACAAATGAGTCCCTGAATTCAATCAATTCTTTTGGGTCTAGAGGTGCACCATTTTACATTGCAACTGACAATGTATGAGGGCTCTGATTTCTCCATTTCTTTCCAACACTTGTTATTTTCTGTTCTTTTTTTTCAATTTTAAAAATATAGCTGTTACCATAGATATGAAGTGCTATCTCATAGTTTCAATTTACATTTCTTTAGTGACTAATGACGTTGATTATCTTTTCATGTGTTTATTGGCCATTTGTCTATCTTCTTTGGAAAAATGTCTATGCAAGTTTTTGCCTCCTATTTAATAGGGTTGTATGTCACTTCGTTGAGTTGTTGGTATTCTTTATGTAATTTGGGTATTAAACCCTCATTCCAAATATTTTCTCCCATTCTGAGCATTTTCTGTTCACCTTCTTGCTAATTTCCTTTGATGCACAAAAGTTTTTAATTTTAAGGAAGTCTATTTCTCCATTTTTTTATTTTGTTGCTTGTGGGTTTTGTTGTGAAACTAAAAATCCACTGTATCCAATCCACCAGTCTCTGCCTTTTAATAGGGGAGTTTAGGCAACTGACATTTAAGGTAATAACTGAGAAGGATTTACTTCTGTCATTTAGCTATTTGTTATCAGTATGTCTTGTATATTTTTTATTCTTCAATTACTCCATTATTGCCTTATTTTGTATTTGTTTTTGTGATGTACTATTTAATTCCCTTTTTTCCATTATGTATTTTTAAAAATTATTTTAAGTGGTTATCATTGTAATTAAAATGAACATCTGAAACTAATGTTCAATCAATACCAACTTAATTTTAGTACTATACAAATTCTCTACTTCTGTATCTCCATCCATCTTCCCTTATATTGTCATTGTCTGAGATTATATCTTTATACCTCATATAAAGGTATACCTTTATTCCTCATATGCCCATTAACATATTTAATGTCATTTATTTTAAACATATTTCACTGTTAATACATAAAGGGGGAAAAAAGCGATTACAAAAACCAAAAGTATAGTAATACAGGATTTAATATTTACTTATGTGGTTACCTTTACCAGTTGGGGGGGATTGAATCATAATCCCCACAAAAGGTAGGTTCAGGTCCCCACCTTCAGTCCTGTAAGTGTGAATACATTTTTAATGGGACCTTTAAAGATCTTAATAGGTAAGGTGTGCACAAAACGAAATGAAAATGAGTCTTCTTTACTAATCCACCATGGTTGAAGTGTTTATAAGCAAAGGAATCAGACATGAAGGAGAAGCCATGGGGAACAGCCAGAAGCTGCAGGTCAATAAAGTCCAAAGAGAAATTAGATGCCACTGTGCACATCGCATTGTGACAGTAAAACCAAGGACCAAGGAAAATCGGCAGTCAGGCTCAGAATGCCACAGTCACCTTGCTGACGCCTCAAATTTGGACTTCTCCTAACCTCAAAACTATAAGCCCACAAATTATATGTTGTTTCAGTAACGAAGAAAGACAAACAATGTTTTAAAATTTCTTAGTATGGCTTATCTTCTGGTAATGAACTACTTCAGCTTTTGTTTTTCTGTAAATGTCTTAATTTCCTCTTTCTTCTGAAAGATAATTTTGCTGGATACAGAATTCTTGGTTGACAGTTTTTTCTTTAAAGACTTTAAATACATCATCCCACTGTCTTCTGGCCTCCATAGTTTCTGGTGATCACTCTACTGTTAATTTTATCAGGGGAATTCCTTGTATGTGACAGGCTGCTTCTCTCTCTTGCTGCTTGCAAAATCCTCTGTCTTGGGAAACTGACAATTTTCTCTATAATGCGTCTTGGTGTAGATTTCTTAATAAGTCCATCCTTCTTGGAGTTTGCTGAACTTCCGTAATGTGTCTATTTCCGTCTTTCGTTGGATTGTTTTCCGCCATTTTTTTATTCAAATACTTTTTCTGCCCCCTTCTTTCTCTCTTGTCCTTCTGGGAATCCAATGATGCGTGTGATCTCCCAGGCTCTGTTCAATGTTTGTCCATTACTTTTTCTTCCTGCTCCTCACACTAGATAATTTCAATTGTCTTGTGTTCATGTTAGCTGATTTTTTCTTTTGTCTGTTCAAATCTGTTGTTAATCCATCTAATGAGTTTTACATTTCAATTAATGTACTTAGTTCCAAAATTTCTATTTGGTTCCCTTTCATAATTTCCATCTCTCTATTTTGTTGAGACATATTTTCCTTATATCCTTTATTTTCATTGTATATAGATTACTTTAGCTCACTGAACATACTTAAGACAGTTGATTAAAAGACTTTGAATAAATAGTTCCAATGTATGAGCTTCCTTAGGGAGTTTCTGACAAGTTCTTTTTGCCCTGTGAATGGGCCACCATACTTTCCTTGTTCTTTTGTGTTTTGTAACTTTTTGTTGTGAACTAGACATGCTGAGTATTATCTTGTTATAAACTCTGGAAATCTAGTTCTCTCACTCCTCTGGGATTGCTAGGTTTGTTGTTGTTGAGGGCTGGAGTGGTCAACTTGTGATTTTTTCAAACTATTTATTCTCTCATACAGGAAACAGAAATAGAACAGGTGGGGAAAAAAGGTGCTGCCTCTTTAAGACTTCACTGTCACTTTCATCTGAGGGGGACTGAAACAATGGCCAACCTCAGAACAGGCCCATCCTCAAACTAAAGTTAGCTATTCAAAAGTAGTAATTGACAATCAGACCACACACCTGGATATATAGGAGGCCTAGGAAATTATAGCCCACCCTAGTACTAGCAAGCTGCACCATAAGCAGGGCTGGAGTCCCCACTGCTGCCTGCCAAGCAATGGGGGATGAGTGATTGTAGCCACTGCACCACAGAAGAAATTGACTACTATTTCCCCACAATATACCAGCCACTTTCCCCAGCTCTTCCTTGGATGGTTTACAGTTTTCCACTATACTCCAGAATTTCCAGTTCAGTAGTTATTTTGATGGAGAGCCTGATTTCCTGGAGCTTCCTACTCCATCTTCCCAAAGTCCTCCCACTTACCTAAGCTTTGAAGGGTGAAGTAGTAGTCAAAGAAGAGTTCTGATCTTGTCCTGAGGGACAGGTTTGAGTTAGCCCACTCAGAGGGAAGAGGGAGAAAGAGAAAAATGCATAAGCAAAGTTATATAGTTTGACAGAGGTTCCAAATTTAGGGACTAACATAGCATGCGTTGTGATTTGGCAGCAGCGTAGAGTGTAACAACAGATGTTACAGGAGATAACATCAGGGAGAGTCTGGTATAGCCTAGATCAGAAAGGCCTGATAGGCCATTGAAAGCCTGTACTTCAGGGGAAGATAACCCATTCCTATGTCAAATTCAGTAAGGAAGCACTTCTAAGTCCCTATAGCTCATCTGAACCACATAATTCCAACCTCTAAACAAAGCATTCCATCTTGTGTTCACTTCTTTTTGTCTTATATGTAGTTCTTCTTTCACTAAGCAGTACAGAGAGGATGTTGGTAGCATTTTGGGTATTTTCTTTCTCAACTAGCACACAGCAAGACACATAGGAGGAGGTCCAGATCAAACATCTGAAGATGCCTCATGCAAAAGTATATACACTCAGGTAGCCCTTACTGTCCTAGCATAATCCCCGCCAATCTCAGCAGATATTCAGTCACTGCCTCTTTTGGCAGATGGCTCCCTCAGAGAGCTACCTCACCCTTCTTGTTCATTCTGCTAAAAAATGAGCCTGAGTACAGAAGCTACAAAGTATGTGGTAACTAAGAAGACCATCAGGGGAGACCAAGGGGGAACATAAATCCTTCTCCACAGTACACTCCTCTCTCAACCTTACCAGCAGCTTAGTAACACCATCCTCAGCCAGCCCCTCCACTTTTCCCATCTTACTACCACAAACAAAACAAAATGAATTTTTCCATCTGAACATGTAAAGTCTCCTTTGAGTAGCTGCTGCTATGTTCTCAAGGTATTATTACTTTCTAACCCTAATAGCAGTTGCTCTAATGATGACAAGAATATTAACAGCAAGGCATTCTTGCCCTGCTAGTTGTGGCATAAGCTGTATGTGGTAGGGTCTGATGTGATGCTGGCTAAAATACATCTAAGAAAACTTTTTAAAATGATGTTTCAGTGTTGGTTTTTTTCTCCTAGAGTGACTATGAGTTCCTAGATGGCAGGGACCACAATCTAAATCATCTCAGCATTTCCACTAAAACTCAGGATAGGTCCTGGCCTAGGTGGGTGCTCAGAGAGTAGCTGCTGAACTGAACTCTGATGAGACGTGTACTACAACCCCTACCCCTTCTCCAACCACCCATTGTAAAAAACAAAGCAGGGTGCCAAAGCCTGGGAAGAGGCAGAAAGGAGGCATCTTTGCAGGGGCCCAATCCACTCCAGCTTTGTGAAAGGCTATTCTGTAATATATTAAATGATCATCATGATTTAATAATTGCTTTTTTGTGGTAGGTACTTTGCTATGTATTTTATTTCTCATTCTAAAACAACAATTCTTTGAGAAAAGAATACATCAAAGTCATAATGGTCTTTCTGAGGGCCTTTTAGGAGAATGGCTCTGGAGTCACGCTGCCTGGGTTCAAATCCTAGCTCTATCATGTATCAGCAGTATGATCCTTGGTCAATTATTTAACCTATCAGCCTTAATTTCCTTATTTGTAAAATGGGAACAATATTGCAGTATCTTCTACATAAAGTTGTTGAGAGAATTTAATGAGATAATGTACCAGCAAGTTAACCATTCAGGATTTTTGTAATGAAATAATCATTACTATTACTACTACTGACCCCCTTTAATATATGGCTCAAAATATCACATTCATAACACCAACTAAGGTTAAGAAAAACTGTGGCTTCATCAGTCAAGCAGGACTGCAATTTCTATTTCAGTGACAGGCTGGGGCTAGAAGCCTTTTCTGAGTACAAATTTGTTGATTTGATGTCCCTGATGAAAACCCTTTAGAAAGGCCTTCGTTTCCTATTCCCCAGGCAGATTCAATCCCTCTCTCCTCTGGGCCCCCATATCCTCTACAGATCTGACTCAACAACATCTGCTACACTTCCATATTCACACACCTGTCCCCTTCCATCAGGCTCTGAATTCCTAAAGGGCAGAGCTCTTTTATTAATCTTTGCAATCCTAGCCTCCAGCACACCCTGGCAACCAGTAATGCTCAGTGAATGTCTGCTAATGAACAGATGAAAGAATCCTAGAGCTGGATATTGTTTCCACAACTGGTTTCTCAGAGTTCCTGACATGGCTACGGCTTACAAGAGAACTCTATAGTCGGTGCTCATGAAATGAGACCAAGTCCCTTACTCACCAGTAGGGCAGAAGGGGAGGCAAGACCAGTGATGAGACAGAAAACAAAGAAGGAGTAGACTGGGAAGCTGGGGGCCACTGGTGTCTTTGTTCAGGGTTCTGTAAATTACTTGAAGGGGTAGAGACTCAAAAGAGAGGTTGATTCTGTTGCCTAGAGACTGCTGAAACTGAGTTTTCAATAGTAGGGAAAATATACAAGGTCCTCACCAAACAGTGAGCAGCAAGAGCCAGAATTACCATCCTTGTCAGTAATTAACACAGCAAGGGAAACCCCGCCCTCCATCTCTGAGGTTTAACTGTTAACCTGCAATGAGTCCAACCAGGGGGGCCTACTGAGCTGGTTTAATGAAATGAACACCAGACAAAGAGCTAGGAGAACTTAAATCTACTTCTGAGAATGTATTAATTTTTCACTTAACAATCATTTCTTGGGCACCTATGATACAATGAACATATCAGTGACTTGCTGTTAGACCTTAGACAAGTCACTACTCCTTCTCTGAGCCTTAGTGTCCTCACATGGAATTGCACTGTGGGCCTCCTGGATGAGTGCTCTGGATACAACTCAAACTCTTATAGTAAAGACAGAACTAATCTTTTTGAGTTAGAGATACATTTCCAAACACTGAGCTAATTACTGGCTCCTAGTTTCTGAACTGTTTGGAAACATTTGGTGGCCATTAGCATGTTGCATCCTCATTTTTCTGGTAATTGGGATAAACACATCAAACAAAAAAAAATTTGATGCTCTAACCATATCCTGATTATTGTTTCATAGAATCTCCTGTAACTTTAGGGCTTCCTAGCTAGGATAGGAAGAATGGTAAAGAGCAATGAGTCATATAATTAAGAGGACATCAGGAACCCAGAGCTTAGAATTGCTCCCGCCATGTACTAGCTCTGTAACCTTGGTTATAGACCTTAATCACTTCATCTTGAAAACAGGTAGACTGGACCAGATCAGCGTTGCATGATTTCTTGGGAGATCTGTGTTCATCAAGATGTTAATGGGCGTTCCTCAGATAAGAGGCTCCAAGGTCAAATAAACATAAGAAATTTGGCATCTTCCATTCCTCCCCCCTTCCAAAGAGTCACAATACATTCTTAAGAGTAAAGCTCTAAGAAATCAGATGTAAAGAAATATTTTAAACAGTATGTGGTGTGATTTTTCCCAAATTATTAACACCTCTTCTGAGGACAACACAATTTGGGAGACACTGGAACAGATTTCTCTATTGACCCTCACCTATTGTGATTTGTACCAGAAATATTTAACCATGTTCTGAAACTCCCATGTTTCCCACTAATTCAGTTCTCTTAAACCAGTGAGGCACTTACATTAAAATGATATTCTGGTTAACAAGGATTTATTATATGCAGTTCATTTTACTGTAGTGAGAGTAGCAATTTTCAAAGATTTAGAATACAATACACTTAGAACACTAAAATGGGAAACCTGTAGTCACTGGCAACTATTATATGTTCTGTACTGTCCCAGCATTTTACATACATTCTATCATTTAAACCTTAGACAACAATACAAGGTAGGTATTATTATCCTGACATTACAGAAAAGGAAACTGAGGCTCAGAGAGACGAAGTAACTTGTCCAAGGTGGCAGAGCTAGAAAGAAAGTGGTAAATACCAGATTTCAAACCCATGACTACTTGTCTCTCAAATTTTGATTCTGTTTGAACCTTGTTTATTAGATGATCATTACCCCTCCCTAATCCTCCCCTGCCCCTTGGCCTTTGCCTCCTCAATTGTCAAATGGGTACAATAATCCTTACACTGCTTGCCTTAGAGTTGCTCACATGACTATGAGGGTTGTGTAAAACATCATGAATAAATGTTAATATATCCCTTTATCACTTATAAGTTACTTAAGGTTACTTAAGGTTCTTACAGAGTTCCTATCATGAAAGTTAACTGTCCTTATCCCAGGCACCTCCGACAAATAATGTTTCTTAAAACTTTCCAGTAGGGATTTTTGGATAAACAGGGAACATGTCCATTCCTCTCAATATTGATTATGCTTTAAGCTGTTTAGCAGAATCACACTAAGCAGCCAATCTGCTTCTTTAGGAGTCAGAAATAGAGTGATGGGATGTCTGCAACCCAGAGTTATATAGATAGAAGAAATACCAGACTGGCTGTGGAGATACTCTTTAAACTCATATTGGAACATGCCAGGGAAATTGGTGATATGGGACAGCAGATCTCAGCAGCCTTTGTATGCCAGGAGACCAACAAGTTTAGGGGGGAATGCAGGGGACATGTGATAGGAGGTGGGGAAACATGTCCAAGGTTGACGAGCTGCACTCACTTTGCTCTGGGATGGAGAATACTTGGTAGGGGTCTAGGCAGTAAGAACAGCAGTGGATGGGGATAGGGCTCTCAATTCATCCTCCAGCCCTGCCCACGACCACACCTTCACGATCCACACTGGAATGTACATCTGTTTCCTCCAGCTTCTGGCAGGCTAAGGCCAAAAACAATAGCAAAATATTCTTGGAGCTAGGCTCTAAGCTAAGAACAGAGCAGTAAATAACACAAGTCCACGTCCCTAAGGAACACACTGCACCAAGATGGTTTGTTGGCATGTCTGTCCCCTACTAGGGGCTCTTTTATATAGCAAAAGTCTCTGGCACATGGAGTAGTTTAAAGGATTGTTTGAACTGAATTGATTCAAAAGAGCTCACGTTCTATAACTTGCTTGGTGTCGGGAGCCCTAGATTCCAGCCATAGTTCTAGCATGAATGGTTAAGTGATTCTGGGTAAATTACTTAACTTCTGTGGACTCCAGTTTACCCATCTTTAAACAGGCTCTGTCAAACAGACAAGTTGTGAGTAGCCAATGAGTGAATGAATGGTTGAGACAGCACACTATAAACAGCAGAGAATGGAAGAGCAGGAATTGATGGAGCACTGGGACACATGATCTTAAAATTCAGAGTCCAGTCTAAGGAATGCTCAGAATAATTCCCTTTCTCTTTCACCAGCCAACATAAAGCATCTTGCAGGCATCTGAAATTTTTTTTTTTTTTTTGCATTTCTAATAACTGTGAAAGGAAGAGGTAAAAAAAAAAAAATTGCCACTTCAGTAGGGGAAAAAAAAGCTGCCATCCTTCTACTTTTCAAAGCTTGTTTGGGTCCCTCTAGTGTGAAACAAAGCACAGGATTTGGATTTATATTTCTAGCTTTGTTACTCAAAAGCTATAAAACCTTAAACAAGCCTCAACCTTAAGTAACTTAAAATCAAAAAAGGATATATTACATTTATTCATAATATCTCACACATCCCTCATGGTCATGTGAACGCTAAGGCTAGCAGTCTTAGCTTCCTTAAGAGGAAAATTTCCTAAATTATGAGACTGTATTGAGTTTCAATGAATTAATGATGTGAAAAGCGTTCTGTAACCCACATAAATGCTAGTTATTACAAAGCTATCTCCACATCAGCTCAAGAGCTACACAGGATAGCTACATATTACCACTTCACAGGTGAGATCATTAAAGCCCAGACAAATGTTTCAAGTAACACAGCTCAACTCTGACTTCCTCTATCAGAGGCAAATGTTCCTTTGATTTATTATAAGGATTATTTTAGTTTTTTGCCTCATTAATCTGACAGATCACTGAGGGAGGGAACACATCTAATGCATGTTTGTACCCCAATTCCCAGCCAAGGCATACCTAGAAGATGTTAGATAAATGTTAGTTGAATGACAAATGACTACCATATTGGTAGCAAAACTCTATCTAGAACCCAGAATTCCTATTCCCAGGTCCAGGATTCCCTGTATCCATAAAGTGGTCCAAACTTCACGGATCTGACCCATTTTCACTTTTACCCAATTGTTTCACTCTTGTAAGACTCAACTTTCCATTCCTGGAAAGAGCCTCTGGGCCTTTGTAGGTACAGGTTCCTCAGCCTTGAACATTGCTCATCTGTATCTTTGATGAGATAATTCCCATCCAACCTTCAGACCTTCTGGAACACTTTCTAATCCTCCTAAGATTGGGTCAGGTGCTTCCCCCTTCCCTGTGTCAAAGAATCCTAGCACACAGAAAGTGTCAAAATATCTACTGAAGATTGAATGAATGAAATACTGGGTCTAGAAATCTAAAAGCGATGTATGGGAAAGATTCTTGACCTGGAAGTCAGGAAACCTAACTAATTCTATTTCTCCCACTAAATGATAGGCTATCTGTACAAACCACAAGTCCTTCTTTGGTCTATCCATAAATGAATGACCTCAAAAAGTTCTTCTAGTGCTGACAATATGCAAGCTTGAATACATGTTAAGTACTGGAGGTAAGGTGCTTCTGAAGCCATGTGTGTGCTCCTCAGTACAGAAGGCCTGACACAGCTCCAACAGCACCAGGCACACTGGACTCTGTCAGCAGCCTCCCAGCCCCACTGGTTTACTTAATTCCTCCTGATGAACTGCCAAAAATAAATCATAAGAGAGCAATAGAGCATTTGAATGAGTCCAGAGCCTAAGGAATCTTTTCCTTCCTGTGTCAATTAGAATTTCAAAGCTAGGATCCCTAAGGACTAATTTACTGGAAACAGAGAGTTAGCATTTATTCATCAGCTATTGCCTGAGCTACCTGCCCTGCTCTGTATGTCTGGTATGTAGTGATCTCTCTTACTCAAATAGAATACCTGGTAGGACAGAGTCTGACCTAGGAAGCTCCCTCTTGCTGATCATTTCTGAGGCCTGAACTTGAACTTGAGGAAGGAAAGGAGGCATTTGGGGAGGAGAGGGTGGTGGTCAGAGAATCAGAGCAGCCCTGACTTTACAACCATCTCATAGGGATAGTAGTCTTCAAATGGCTAAAAGCAACAGATCAATTTGCTATTCACCCAACTAAGTATATCATGTATTATGTGATACCTATTTATCAAATTCATTTTGAATCTTCACAATATCCTTAAAAGTAGATATCAATACCCTATTGTACAGATGGGAAAACTGAGGCTCTGAGAAGCAAAGTAAGAATTAGCCTAAGGAACACATTTAGTAACTGGCAGGCAGGGATTTGAACTCTAATCTGTGTAATTCTAGAGCCTGGGCTCTTTCTATGAAACTACATCTGCAATGTCCAGGGGCTGACAACAGCTGATGTCCTGATTGTCAGAGCCTGCAGGCAGCCACAGCCATGTTGGGCCACTTGCTACCAAACACAGACTTTTGCCCAGGCACAAGCAAGGGTAGCTGTGCACTGCCGGTTCTTCACTCACCTGAGTTGGCAGTAACCCCATCCCCAGAAAATAATTCAAGCAGAGACACCATCAGCATTACCCCCAGCTACTGCAACCAAGAATAACTGATTTATGAGTTATTGGTGATCCCTGATCTAACAATTCCCAGGTACCCAGTGTTCTGCCTCCCATCCTGTCCTCTCCAGGTTATGCAGACTCAGGCCATTTACTACTGCTCTGTTACCAACAGAAAGACACAATTTCCAAGATGAGGAAGTGGGTAAGCAAGTCAGGTTTCCAAATGGTTATAGGATTGAATTTTAGGACTCTAGTGCAAGAAATACACAAGAGTGAGGTACAGAGTGAGGTCCAAGTTTGTACAACTAGGTGACAGAACACAACTGGAAAATAAGTATATACTGAATCTTAAGCTAGCCTCTTTCCACATTCAAAATAACACAAGTATACACAAAATGAGATACACGCTTTCTTTAAAACTGTAATTAAAATTTTCAATTTTAGATTCACCTGGAGTGATAAATGCTTCTTAAAAGCACTAAGCACAGTGCCTGGCAGACAGAAATCCACCCAAGCACAAAGAAACTCTCCCAAGAAATGTTATCTATGAGATAATTAAGAAAAAAAGGATGCTTCAGAAAGGGCCTTTGAGAAGAAGAGAAAAGGGGTTTCTCTTTACTGAATGCTTAAAATGTTCTTTACATTTTACCAAATGTACAGTACCTTAAATAAACCTTGCAATGACCCCATGAAGCAGGTATTAATAGTCCCATTTTAGAGATGAGAAATGCTCTCAGAGAGGTAAATAACTTGCCCAAAACTATACAGCCAGTATATGCCAAAGCGGAAATTCAAATTCAGGCATGTCCAACTCTAAACCCTATGCATTTTTCACACTGCTTTTCTGGAGATAAGACTGGGTAGGGCTGGGTTACAAAGACAAGCCTGGATATAGACTGATGGTTAAGAGGAGGCAGCTGTTTCAGGTGTGGGGGTAGCATGAACAGAAAATAAAGGGCCAGAGAATGGGAGGCAAGAGAGCCAGGGAAAGAAAATCAAGTTCTACCACTAACTAGATAAGTGGCCTTGGGTAAGTCACTTCCCCCCTCTGGGTTTCGAATACTAGAAGGTTGAACTGAAAGATATCCAAGAGGGTACACAAGGGTAGTTCAATGGTAAAATTCTCACCTGCCATATGGGAGACCCGGGTTCTATGCATTTCCCCAAAAGCAAACAAACAAAACAAAAAAATTCAACAAATGATGCTACGATAACAGGATATTCACATGAAAAAACAATGAAATGTGACTCTGCCATACAGCACACCCACACACACCAAAAGATATCCAAGAACCTCGAGCTCTGACGTACCAGGAATCCCCCATCATTAGGTCAATGTAACTAAATAAGGGTGTGAGGAACGCTAATGATGTGATTAGGCAAAGCAGCCTAGAATGAAAAAAAAACACAATGGTCTGATATAGAACACTGGGCACAGGGTGAGGGAAAGAAAGCTGAGTGAAGAAGACAAAAATAAAGGTATTAGATGGGATTGGAGTTAATCTTGGACAAAAGCCAGAAGACAGCAGGGAGTAATGGAAAGCAGGCTGAACCAGGACAGTACCAAACCTAGGCTTGCTACTAACTGGTGTGTGGCTCTTATCAGTCAGCCTAATTTCCTCATTTACCAAATGGACCTTAGGGCCCCCATATATGTTCTGGCCTCAGCTGCTCCCTCTCCAACCTTATCTCCTGCCTCCTTCCCTCTCATTGAAGCTGCTCAAGTCAGTATGCCTAATTTTTAGTTATTCTACCAAAACGCTCTTGCTTTGGGCCTCTCCACCTGTTCTTTTCTCAGCTAGGAATTATCTTTCTCTTCAGAGATCCCTTCCCCTGACACTTTTTTAAACCCTTTACGCCTGCTTCATTTTTCTTCATTGCACATAATACCTGAAATTATATAATAATTATTGGTTTATTCATTTTCTGTCTCCCTTTTTAAAAAGTTCTATGAAGGCAGTGTTTTCTTCACTACTGTATCCCAACTCCAAGAATAGCACTAGGCATTTGCTGAATGGATAAATGGATTATGTATTTATGACCTATAGGTATCTAAGGGCCTTTCCAATTCTGGCATATGATGACTAACTTATTCACCTATGGCCTTGGAGAAGTGGTGAATATCTCAGAAGTTCCAAACCTGGGTGAGCTCACGTTTAACCTGTCCTCTTGGCTCCAATATTTGATATTTGCTTCATACCTCAGTGGTTCTTCAAAAACCATCTCCAAATGTGATACACATATCCTAACACCCAGCTACAAATGTACAAACAAAAGACATACCACTTCATTCAAGAGTCATTTATTACCTTAAAAAAAATCATTAAAAAAATAAAACATTTAAAAAAAGATTTTTTTAAAAAAGAATAAAACATTTTAAAAAAAAAGTCATTTATTGTCTGCTATGTGTGAAAAATATATGCATAATACTTCCTTAGCCTTGAATATTAGGTCATTCACAGCTACTTACTTTGACACTTCAACCCAAACTGCATTTTGCTGAAATTCTGTTTCCTTTCCCTGAAACACAGTCTGGAAGCCAGCCACCATTTTCCAACTGCCAAAGACTTCCATTTCAAAGGTCAACTCATCATCCCTTCTGTGAAGGCTTCCTTGAATTCTCAGGCAGCGAGTGCTACTCTTCAAGCTCCCAAAGCACTCTATATGCTTCCATTATAGTGATTATCACTGCAGATGACTTACTCTTTACCTGCCCATCCTCCATGATGAATGAACAGTGGGCTCCAAAGGCCTTGACTACGTGTTTGCTTTTTCCTTATCCCTAAACACGGGGACAAATGATCAAATTGGATCTTAACATGGCCCCACAACTAAGAAAGTTTCAAACCCTTAAATGACAGACTTGACCAGGAAATTCTTCCTTCATACAGTCCAAAAATTGGTTTCCCTGATATGTCCACCCACTAAAGAGCATGAGGAGGACAGGGCTGGAGAAAAGGCTGGAAACAAAAGGGAGAACTGGTCTTTGCAGAGGCTTGACTGTCATGCTAAGAAGATTTGATTTATTCTAGAGGTATTATGAGTAGGGAGTAACAGGAATAAGACCCATGTTTTAAAATCTTTTGAGGGAGAATAGTAACTATATTTGAGAGGCAAAGACCAGAGAGGCGTAGACTAGTTTGTTGACAATTAAAACAGGGGAGAAAGGCAAAATGAGTATAGAGGCAAAAACCACACAATGAAAGCAATTGCTTCCTTTTCCTATGAGTATGAGTAGAACTGGTTCTGTGCTCAAAACAGCTTTCCTCCAAATGGAACCCTATCACGTCTTCAACGATGGACCTCTCTGTATCCAAGATAAACCCTAAGGGCAACCAGGAACAGGTAAAGAGCCTCCCTGACCATGGGATAGGCTCTGGGAATCAACCTCAATTTGCAAATGTAGACGCTAGTTTTCTGCCCCAGCAATGGATGCTGCACTAACAGAAGGTTCTTCTCCCTCCCCCACTGCTGCCCCAGATCAGGAAAAGAAAGTAGAAGCAAAGAAAGAAGAATATGAGGAGTCTGGTGATGACATGACCATTGATCTTTTTTACTATAAATGCCTTTTGTAATGTGTTCAATATAAAGCTGAACTCTTAAGAATTAAACGGAAAAAACAAAGATAGAATCACATGATGCCCTGGCTGGCCCCTCTTAAACTCCTCTCATGTGTAGTGTGGAGCAGCCCTGCACTCCCAGTACAGATCCCTAGTCCCAGTTCCAGATGGGGCGGAGTGACCCTCTTGCACTTGTGGGGACTATATATGTCTGCCCAAATCACTCTTACAGTAGCCTAAACTTGTCCTGCATGTACAAGGCAGCTCATAGAGCTCTGCTTTAGAAAACAGAAAGAGCAGTCAGGTGCCTGGGGCAAGGGATTGCTACCTGTAGGACATACATCCGCAGGGCCTAGGAACATAAGGAAATTGGTTCCTAGAGAATAGAAGACATTCACACCCAAGTAAATGGGGGAATTCCTAGGGCCAAGCATACATGGTTAAGACAAGAAGCACGCATGGAAAGGACCAGGAAGGTCTCTACATAATGGCCAGGAGCTATTCTCTAAACTTTTAAACACATTCAGAATGCTCTGGGAATTCCAACCAGGATAAACCCAAAATGGTCCTCATCACAACACTTTATAATCAAACTGTGTAAACGTCAAAGATAAAGAGAAAATTCTGAAAGTCACAAGAGAGAAGCAACATGTTACATACAAAGGAGTTACAATAAGATTAAGTGCCAATTTCTCATTGGAAACCAGGGAGGCAAGAAGGCCAGGGGTAAGACACATTCAATGTACTGAAAGCAAAAACACTGCTCACCAAGAATTGTGGCAAAAGACTGTCTTTTAAAAGTGAAGGGGAGAGGAAGATGGCAGTTTAGTAAGGTGTGGGATTTAGTTCATCCTGCAGAGCATCTGGAAAATAGCCAGGAACAGTATAGAACAACTGCTGGGGCCACATCAGTTACCAGAAACACAGCGCATACCAGTCTGGACAAGCTGGACTAGCTGCGATCCCATCCAGAACCATGAGTTCCATAAGCGGCCGGCGCCCCTCCCCCACAGTCTGCTTCCCAGGGGAGAAAGGAAAGAGACTTTACTAACAGTAGGGGCTGAGCATAATCAAGCTCCAATTGTGGAATTAATTAAATTCTGACTACTAAAAATGGGCCCCTAGCTTAGCTGAAGCTTGAATAAAACCTCAGGTTGGTGGTTTCTGC
Source organism: Myrmecophaga tridactyla (assembly GCA_004026745.1). Lineage (NCBI taxonomy): Eukaryota > Metazoa > Chordata > Mammalia > Pilosa > Myrmecophagidae > Myrmecophaga > Myrmecophaga tridactyla. Next base: position 36,141 of record PVIY010003306.1, on the reverse strand, counting down.
CCCAGCGCAGAGGGGGCAGGGCTAATGGACAAAAGAAAAAAGAAAAAAATTTAAAAACCCAAAAAGAGAGGTTTTTTGGATCAGACAGCACAAAATACATGAAAGGGTCAGGGCCCTGAAGAAAAGGTGGGGACACACCAGACCTGGAGATACGCAGAGCAATGTACCAACTTAAGCTTTTGACTGGTAAGCCTGGGGAACAGGGGTCCTCCTCTGAAAAGGATTCTTTTTTTTTTCTTTTCTTTTTTTGTGGCTGTTTCTACAGCTTGACTGCTATTTGGATACAGCTGCAGGGCTTCTCAGGCTCCAAATGACCAGGTATGAGCAGAATTAATCTTCTCTGAGAGTTTGTCTGGACACTGTGCCTTTCCCAGGCGAGGGATGGGGCCCAGCTCAGGTAGAATCCCTCTCTCAAGGAATTCAGACCGGAGTGTCTGGAAAACGGAAGTGATTAAAGCCAGCCTACAACCTCTCCTCTGACTCAATCAGAACCCCAGCAGGGAGAGTATGCTGAAGTTAAAGGTACCACATCACCTAATGCTGATGGGACCTGCAGGCAGACAAGCACCACATACCTGGCAAGATAGGAAAAACAAGAGTCTAGACGCTTCATAGGAAAGTCTTTCAACCTGCTGGGACTCGCCCTCAGGGAAAACCGAGGCAGGTGACTCTTTTCTCCTGTCAGGAGGCCACACTGGTCTCGGAAAATCTGACTGGGGTCTATAATACCTAAGTAGACCCTCCTAAGGTGGGAAAAAAAAAAAAAAAAGGCACCATACAGGCAGGGGAAGAAACAAGAAAACAAGAATTGAAAAATTCTGATCTGTTAAACAAACCTAAGCTAGAGATCTAGAATAAGCTGAACTGAATGTCAAAGAATACACAGAAAACAAAACCATCCAGCAAGAAAATCCTAGGTTAAAAAAAAAAAGTGAAACCTATCTCCAGAATGAACTAATTAAGGACATTAAATGCCTAGATGCAAGCAAAAAATTACGAATCATGAGGAAAACTGAAGATATGGCCCAATCAAAAGAACAAACCAACAATTCAAATAAAATACAGGAGCTGAAACAATTCAGAATGTTCAAACTAGCATGGAAAACCTCATCAAAAATCAAATCAGTGAACTGAGGGAAGATATAAGGAAGGAAAGGAACGAACAAAAAGAAGAGATCAAAAGTCTGAAAAAACAAATCACAGAATTTATGGGAATGGAAGGTACAGCAGAAGAGATGAAAAAAACAATGGAAAGCTACAATGTTAGACTTCAGGAGGCAGAAGATAAGACTCGTGAACTGGAGAATGGAACATCTGAAATTCGACAAGCAAAAGAAAATATAGGGAAGAGAATGGAAAAATAAGACCAGGGACTCAGGGAATTGAATGACAACATGAAGCGCTGGAATATATACATGTTGTGGGTGTCCCAGGAGGAGAAGAGAAGGGAAAAGGAGTAGAAAAACTAATGGAGGAAATTGTCACTGAAAATTTCCCAACTCTTATGAAAGACTAAAACTACAGATCCAAGAAGTGCAGGGTACCCCAAATAGAATAGATCCAAACAGGCGTACTTCAAGACACTTACTAATCAGAATGTCAGATGTCAAAGATAAAGAGTGAATTTTGAAAGGAGCAAGAGAAAAGCAATCAATCACATACAGGGGAAGCCCAATAAGACTATGCGTAGATTTCTCAGCAGAAACCATGGAGGTGAGGAGACAGTGGGATGATAATATTTAAGATTCTAAAAGAGAAAAACTGCCAACCAAGAATTCTATATCCAACAAAACTGCCCTTCAAAAATGAGTGGAAATTAAAACATTTTCAGACAAAAAATCACTGAGAGAATTTGTGACCAAGAGACCAGCTCTGCAAGAAATACTAAAGGGAGCAATAGAGACAGATAGGAAAAGACAGGAGAGAGACGTGTGGAGAAGAGTGTAGAAAGGAAGACTATCAGTAAAGGTAAAAAGAAGGAAAATTAAGTATGACATATAAAATCCAAAAGGCAAAATGGTAGAAGAAAGTACTGCCCTTACAGTAATAACACTAAAGGTTAATGGATTAAACTTCCTAATCAAAAGACACAGACTGTCAGAATGGATTAAAAACCAGACGCATCTATATGCTGTCTACAAGAGACGCATCTTAGACCCAAGGATAAACATAGGTTGAAAGTGAAAGGTTGGGAAAAGATATTTCATGCAAACAACAATCAGGAAAGAGCAGGAATAGCTATACTAATATCCAACAAACTAGACTTCAAATGTAAAACAATTAAAAGAGACAAAGGAGGGCAGTTTTTTGTTTGTTTTGTTTGTTTGTTTGTTTTGTTTTGTTTTTTTGTTTTTTGCATAGGCAGGCACCAGGAATCAAACCCCCAGGCTTTGGGCATGGCAGGTGAGAGCTCTGCCAGTGAGCCATTGTGGCCCACCCAGGACAGTATGTTTTAATAAAAGGAACAACTCAACAAGAGACATAACAATCACAAATATTTTTGCACCAAGTGAGAGTGTTCCAAAATACATGAAGCAAACATTGAAAACACTAAAAAGAGAAATAGACACAACTACCATAATAGTTGGAGATTTCAATTCCCCACTCTCTTCAATTCACAGAACATCTAGACAGAGGATCAGTGAAGAAACAGAGAATTTGAATAATACAATAAACAAGCTAGACTTAATAGACATTTATAATAGAACACTACACCCCACAACAGCAGGATACACCTTCTTCTCAAGTGCTCATGGATCATTCTCAAGGACAGAGCATATGCAAGGTCACAAAGCAAGTCTCAATAAATTTAGAAAGACTGAAATCATACAAAACACTTTCTCAGTTCAGAAAGGAATGAAACTGGAAATCAGTTAACAGGCAGAGGGCCAGAAAATTCACAAATATACGGAGGCTTAACCACACACTGTTAAACAACCAAGGAAGAAATTACAATGTCTCGAGGCAAATAAAAATGAAAACATGACATATCAAAATTTATGGGATGCTTTTTAGCATAGGTACTGTTAAGAGGGAAATTTGTTGCCCTCAATGCCTATATCAAAAAAGAAAAAAGAGCAAAAATCAAGGAATTAACTGTTCATTTGGAAGAAGTAAAGAAAGAGCAGCAAACTAACCCCAAAGAAAGCAAAAGGAAAGAAACAACGAAGATTAAAGCAGAAATAAATGAAAATGAGAACATGGAAACAATTGAGAAAATCACAAAACCAGAAGTTGGTTCTTGGAGAAAATCAACAAAACTGATGGACCATTAGCAGGGTTGACAAAAAGAAAAAGAGGATGCAAATAAATAAAATCAGAAAGGGAAGAGGAGACATAACCATCGACCCCACAGTAATAAAGGAGTTAATGAAAGGATACTATGAACAACTTTATGTGAATAAGGTAGAAAACATACATGAAATGGACAACTTCCTAGAGAGGCACGACAACCTACACTGACTTGATAAGAAACAGACGACCTCAACAAACCAATATCAAGTAAAGAAATTGAATCAGTCATCAAGAAACTCCCAAAAGAGAAGAGTCTAGGACCAGATGGCTTCACATGTGAATTCTACCATGCATTCAAGAAAGAATTAGTACTTATCCTGCTCAAACTATTCAAAAATACTGAAGAGGAGGGAAAGCTACCTAACTCATTCTATGAAGCCAACATTACCCTCAAACAAAAGCCAACCAAAGATAGTACAAGGAAAGAAAATTACAGACCAATCTCTCTAATGAATATAGGTGCAAAAATCCTCAACCAAACTCTTGCAAATCGAATCCAGCAGCACATTGAAAGAATTATACACCATGACCAAGTGGAATTTATTCCAGTATGCAACGATGATTCAACGTAAGAAAATCAATTAATGTAATATACCATATCAACAAATCAAAGCAGAAAAACCACATGATCATCTCAATTAATGTAGAAAAGGCATCTGACAAAATTCAACGTCCTTCATTGATGAAAAGACTTCAAAGGATAGGAATATAAGGGAACTTATGCAACATGATAAAGGAAATATATGAAAAACCCACTACTAACATCATCCTCAACGGGGAAAGACTGAACACTTTCCCCCTAAGATCAGGAACAAAACAACTAGGTCCACTGTCTCCACTGTTAATCAACATTGTGTTGGAAGTTCTAGCCAGAGCAATTAGACAAGAAAAAGAAATACAAGGCATCAAAATTGGAGAGGAAGAAGTAAAACCCTCACTGTTTACTGACGATACGATACTCTGTCAAAAACTCCAAAAAATCCACAGCAAAACTACTAGAGCTAATAAATGACTATAGCAATGTAGCAGTTCATGACATCAACACTAAAATATCTGTAGTGTTTCTATACACTAGTAATGAGCAATATGAAAGGGAAATCAAGAAAAAAATTCCATTTACAATTACAAACAAAAGAATAAAATATTTAGGAATAAATTTAACTAAGGATACAAAAGACCTATACAAAGAAAACTACAAGAAATTGCTAAAAGAAATCATAGAAGACCTAAATAAACGGAAGGGCAAACTGTGTTCATGGATTGGAACACTAAATATAGTTAAGATGTAAATTCTAATTAAAGTGATTCATAGATTCAGTGCAACACCAATTAAAATCCCAAAAACTAACTTTGCAGAAATAGAAAACCAATAACCAAGTTATTTGAAGGGCAGGCTGCCCCAAATAGCTAAAAATATCTTGAGAAAGAAAAATGAAGTCAGAGGTCTCACACTACCTGACTTTAAGGTATATTACGAAGCTACAGTGATCAAAACAGCATGGTACTAGCATAACGATAGATATACTGAACAATGGAATTGAACGGAGTGTTCAGATACTGACCCTCTCACCTATGGACAATTGATCTTTGATAAGGAGGTTAAGCCAACTCACCTGGGACAGAACAGTCTCGTCAATAAATGGTGCTTAGCGTACTGGATACCCATATGCAAAAGAATGAAAGAGGATCCATATCTCACACTTATACAAAAATTAACTCAAAATGGATCAAAGACCTACACAATAGATCTAAGACCATAAAACTTTTAGAAGGAAACATAGGGAAATATCTTATAAAACTTGTAATAGGGGGCAGTTTCCTAGATCTTCCACCCAAAGCATGAGCATTGAAGAAAGAAAGAGATAAATGGGATCTCCTCAAAATTAAACACTTTTCTGCATCAAAGAACTTTGCCAAGAAAGTAAAAAGACAGCCTACACAATGGGAGACAATATTTGGAAACGATATATCAGATAAGTATCTAGTATCAAGAATATATAAAGAGATTGCACAGCTCAACAACAAAAAGACAATTACAAAATGGGCAAAAGACATGAACAAATACTTCTCAGAAGAGGAAACACAAATGGCTAAAAGGCACACGAAAAGATACTCAACTTCCCTGGCTATTAGGGAAATGGAAATCAAAACTACAATGAGATATCATCTCACACCCACCAGAATGGCCATTATCAATAAAATAGAAAATGACAAGTGCTAAAGAAGATGTGGAGAAAGAGGCACACTTATCCACTGTTGGTGGGAATGTAAAACGTTACAACCACTGTGGAAGGCAGTTTGGCAGTTCCTCAGGAAGCTAAATATAGAATTGCCTTATGATCCAGCAACATCATTGATAATTATCTATTCAAGAGGACATGAGGGCAAGGACACAAACAGACATTTGCACACCAATGTTTATAGCAGCATTATTTACAATTGCCAAGAGATGGAAACCACCCAAATGTCTCTCACCAGCTGAATGGCTAAACAAGCTGTGGTATACACATACGATGGAATATTACGCAGCTGTAAGACAGAATAAAGTCACAAAGCATGTTACAAAGTGGACAGACCTTGAGGACATTATGCTGAGTGAAATTAGCCAGAAACAAAAGGACAAATACAGCATGGTCTCACTTATATGAACTAATATTAATGAGTGAACTTGGAGAATTTATTTTTACACATTATATAGATATCCCTTTTTTTAATTTATGGTGTATTAGAGTGGCTAGAGGGAAGTACCTGAAACTGTAGAGCTCTGTTCCAGTAACTATCTTTCTTGAAGATGACTGTATCCCATGTTTTCACGATGGGGCTGTGTGATTACAAAAACCTCGTGTCTGATTCGCCTCTTATTTACAGAATAGACAGATAAGTAAAAAATACAGATAAGAAATAAACAAATAATAGGGGGAACAAAGGTTAAAACTAATTGAGTAGATTGAAATACTAGTGGTCAGTGAAAGGGAGTGGTAAGGGGTATGGTATGTATGAGTTTTCTTTTTTTTCTGTTCTTTTTCTGGAAAGATGCAAATGTTCAAAAACATGATCATGGTGATGAATACACAAAATATGTGATGATATTGTGAGCCATTGATTGTAATCATGACAAGAATGTTTGTACATCAAGAATGTTTGTATGACACTGAATGAAGCTGCACGTGAGAACAATAGAGGGAGGAGGGCTGGGGGCATAAATGAAATCAGAAAGAAAGACGATAAAGATTGAGATGGTATAATGTAGGAATGCCTAGAGTGTATAACAATAGTGACTAAATGTACAAATCTTAAAAATGTTTATGCATGAGGAAGAACAAAGGAATGTCATTACTGCAGGGTACTGAAAATAGATGGTAATTATATTTTAAAATGTCACCTTATGTGTGAGACTAAAGCAAAAAAATGTTTATTTGGTACAAAATTTATATTTTGACTAGTGCATTTCCTAATATGATTTATGTGGATAGGTTGATTGAACACCATAAGTACTTGGAATCTTGGGTAGGACATAAGATTTTGTTGGTTTGTCCAGAGTGATGCCCCGATGAATCCCAGAGTGATTCGATCACTGAGTGGAAAAGTATTTGCAGAGTCTCACCAGGTGAGAACAGGTGAGAATTCCAAGTTGAATTCTTGATATTCTCACAAGCAGTGTGGACGGCCAAAGCTATGGGCTGGGCCTCCAGTCTTGGGGTTTATTCATATGAAACTTAATCCCACAAAGGACAGGTCAAGCCTACTTAAAATTAGGCCTAAGAGTCACCCCCAAGAGAATCTCTTTTGTTGCTCAGATGTGGCCTCTCTCTCCAGCCAACACAACAAGCAGACTCACCACCTTCCCCCTGTCTACGTGGGACATGTCTCCCAGGGGTGTGGACCTTCCTGGCAATGTGGGACAGAAATCCTGGAAGGAGCTGAGACTTAATATCAAGGGATTGAGAAAACCCCTAGAATGAGCTGAGACTCAGCATCAGGGGATTGAGAAAACCTTCTTGACCAAAGGGGGAAAGAGTGAAATGAGACAAAATAAAGTGTCAACAACTGAGAGATTCCAAACAGAGTCGAAATGTTACCCTGGACGTTATTGTTACGCATTAAATAGATATCGACTTGTTAGTCAAGATGTAATGGAGAGGCTGGAGGGAACTGCCTGAAAATGTGGAGCTGTGTTCCAGTAGCCATGTTTCTTGAAGATAATTGTATAATGATATAGCTTTCACAATGTGACTGTGTGATTGTGAAAATCTTGTGTCTGATGCTCCTTTTATCTACCTTATCAACAGATGAGTAAAACATATGGAATAAAGATGAATAATGGGGGAACAAATGTGAAAATAAATTTAGAGTGAAATGCTGGTGATCGGTGAGGAGGAGGGGTGGGGGGTATGGTATTTATGAATTTTTTTCTGTTTTCTTTTTATTTCTTTTTCTGAATAGATGTGCAAATGTTCCAAGAAATGATCATGATGATGAATATACAACTATGTGATGATATTGTGAATTACTGATTATATATGTAGAACAGAATGATAAAAAATTATGAATGTTTGCGTTTGGTGTTTTTTGGTATTTTAAAAAGAAATTTTTTAATTAATAAAAAAAGAAAAAATAGCAAAAATAAAAAATGTCAATTCTCCCCAAATTTATCTATAGATTCAACATAGTACCAATCAAAATTCCAAAAACCTACTTTGAAGACTCGGAAAAGCTTCTAAATTCATCTGGAAGGGAAAGAGACTCCAAGTAGTTAAAAGCATCCTAAAAAAGAAGAACAAAGTGGTAGGACTAACACTCTCTGACTTTAAGAAGTATTATAAAGCCACAGTGGTCAAAACAGCATGATACTGGCACAAAGATAGGAGCATTGACCAATGGAATCAAATCAAGAGTGCAGAAATAGACCACCAAATCTATCAAAAGTTACGAATGTTTGCATTTGGTGTTTTTTGGTTTTTTAAAAAAATTTTTTTTTTAATTAATTAAAAAAAAGACCTAGATTGAGGGTGCACTGGTGGTTGGTTCAGTGGTAGAATGCTCGCCTTCCATGAGGGAGACCCAGATTCGATTCCCAGATCATGCACCTCCCAAAAAAAAGCCCTGGATTGGTATTCAGTCACTAGTGACTGAAATAAATTCCAATGCCACGTGTTCAGTCTCAGATTATAGAAGGAGAATATGGTAACCCAGGCTCTGAACCCAGATCTGCTACCAGCTCAATCTTGGAAAAGGCATTTAATATCTCTCGGCCTCTGTTTCCTCAGCTCTAAAAAGAGGGAGGGAGGTAGAAAGTTGATCTATCCTTGTTGATTTCTCTTCCAGTTCTGTGCCTCCAAAGGCACATTGGTCTGTGGTATAATGGCATCAAATAGCAAAGAAGGAAGAAGAGCAGAGAGAAGGAGGTGCCAGAGAAGTCTCAACTTCAGTCCTGCTTAATGCTGCATGAGGAAGAGTTAAAAAGAAAACCATTATCTAAATTGAAAGGATGTTAGAAGTGGCTGGGAGTCTCATGCAGTGGCAGTGATCAGCTTTTGGAAAAGAAATATCAAAAAGAAGATCATCAGAATAGCCTGGAATGCTGGAGGCTGAGTACATAGCAAATGTGAGCAAGACTATAAGGTAGAGGTGGGTTCAGCTTGTGCTCCATCACCTACTTGCTAGCATTCCCAACTAAGCTATTTCTCTTTTGGTGGCTGCCATATTCCCAGACGCAAAATGAGCTAGTCAGGCAATGTATTCTCTAAGGGCCTTTCCAAGGCTAATTTTCTGAAATTTCATTGGCTCTCAAATTGTGCTTATGTCTCACTTTTGCCCTTGGTGTTGAGGATTTCATTTAGCGGAGAAGGCTTCTCAACCAGGCAGGCTTTGTCCAGCCCAAGAGAATTTAGAATGTCTTGAAATCACAATTTTGGGTGACGTAGAACCATACTATTTTCAAATTGAGGAATGCCTTGGTCCACCTAAGTCCAACCTCCCTCAATTAATACTGAGAGACGAAGCATGAGCGTAGAAAGGCCTTTATACTTTGACATGAGACCTTAAATTCACATTCTTGCTGCTAACTAAAGCTTAATCTCTCTGAACCATAATTTCATCATAAGAAAATAGAACAGTGATGATGGAGTAGGTACAGATATTTACTATTATTGCAGGGGGAGAGGAAAAACCTGAGGCACCAAGATGTTATGACACCTGCTCAGGATCAATTTCAGACTAGAAACAATCTCGTGTCTCAGCATTGGGTTCTCTCCTTTCCTAGAATCAAGGTCAGTTGTGCTCTTCTATGTAACAGCAAAGATTAGAACTGAAAGCATGTTAGCTTTCTTAGCATCTCCATCAACAGCCTCCTCAATTCCCCTGTGTCATAATGCAGCTTATGCTTGATTTAGAAACAAACACTCTATAAACTCTCATGTTTGATTTGCTTTGGCTGGTACAGGATCCTGATGCTCTTAGAACAGCACAACAGACTCCCCAAAAAGCCATTCCCATTCCGAGCTACTTGCAGTATTGATGTGGTACTAGGGTTTGTTTCCGAGTCTTCCCTATTTCAGTCATACTCAGTTGCTAGAGACTTGTAAAAATGTATTTTTAGACAGAATCAGTTGAGATATTTTTGGGTCCCCAAGCTTCCTAAATTCTGCTTCACTACTCTGTCTCCAATCTATCCACAGTCTTAGCCTTTGTTCCAGCCCGCAGAGGTTCCCTCTTTGTTAGTCTTTTTAACTGATAGTATTTTTTGATAAATCTATCAAAAAAGTTATTGAGGGCATGTATTCAAAGATGATAACTGTGCACAGAACCCATAAGCCAAAAGAACTGCCGCATTTATAAAGAGGGACAATGACCAAATGGAACATATTCAGATTAGGCCTCCAAGGTTAATAAAGGGCCAAAAAGCCAAGACATAAGAACACCAGATGAAAACACAAGGGACGTTGAGTCTGGAAAAGAGAGGACTTCGGAAAAACTGACTATAATCTTCAAACAAAGGTGAAGTGTGATTTTATGTACAAGTCCTGAAAGCAAGATCAAGTTCAGTAAGAAAAACTTCCAGGGAAGCAAAGTCTGGAAGAATACAAGAATTTTTCTGTTTTTAACAGTCTAATTTATAATTACAATGGCATGGAGAATTTAGGAAGATGGCAGAATAGGATAGGTTGAGTTCAACCCTGCTCCAAGGAACAGCTAGAGAAGGGACGGGAAAGTGACTGAGACAGCGATTTCAGGGTTTAAGTGACCTGGGAGGGTCTTCTACACCACCCAGGAAGTCCTGGTTGCAAAAGCTGAAGAACTGAGAAGCAGAAAACCAGAGACTGTCTGGCTGGCGCAAACATCCTAATGTGCCCTGTTCTAGTTTGTTAGCTGCCAGAATGCAATATACCAGTAATGGAATGGCTTTTAAAAAGGGGAATTTAATAAGTTGCTAGTTTACAGTTCCAAGGTCGAGAAAGTGTCCCACTTAAAACAAGTCTATAGAAATGGGTGCCCCCAGCTCTGGGCACACACTGACCTGCATAGCTGGGCCACATTCACCCCTAGCCCATGCAGACGCAACCCCAGCCAGCTGCCCCAAGCTCTGCACATGTGCATTCAAGCGCCCGGCCCCCTAGACCAGTGCACACCAGGGCCTCACCCCCAGACCCAGTTACACGCACAGCCACATCCTCCCTGCCACCAGGTGCCCAAGGATTCATGTACTGACTTCTTGACCCCTGCACACCGATTCCTGCCCCATAAATGTGCACATCTGACCCCACCCACCCCGGCACAAGCACCCTGTTCCCACATCTGGCAGGTGCTCATGGTCAAATCTGTATTACATAGCCCCCACCCTATACATGCGTGCATACTTGCTCCAACCTACTCCATACCTGTGCACCCACGCCAGGGCAATGGCCACCCGCACACACACACACACTCCCAACCCACGACCTGCAATCCCAGTGACCTATACCCACCCCTGCACACTTTCACATATGCATCCAGAGCCCTCTGGACCCTTCCTCTTGCACAAAGACACACCCACACCCTCTACCCAGCCGTGCCCCAATCTCTGTGCCACCTACTCTGCATCCTGACACCCCCACCAGATGCCTACCCACAACCTACCTACACACCAGCCCCCATGCATACACACAGCCTCCCCATCCACCTCCCACCACAGTCTACCTCTGTGTATTCTGCTCCTGTGCTCCAAGGTCTGCCTGACCTGCACCCCATACCCTTGGCTCCTGCACCACACGTCCACAACTCCGCGACCCACACCCCATGCTCACAGGCACCAGCGTAGTATCCCCAATCTGTACCTATACTTGCACCACAAGGCATCACCACACTGTTGTGCTCCACATCCTGCTCCACATCCACCCCGCAAATACAAAGCTTCAGACTACTGAAAGAATCAACTTCCAAAGTAAACCTATCAAGATATTTACATTACTCGAAGACAACAGACGATCACTAAGCATATCATGATGCAGACAGTTACAGCCCAAATTAATGACCAAATAAAAACACCAGAGGAGACACAGACATTGGAACAACTAGTCAAATATGTTCATATAACTCCACGAAATAAAATAAATGGGATGGCTAGTGACATAAAGGGGATCAAGAAGACACTAGAAGAGCATAAAGAGGAGTATGAAAGAACAAACTGAAAAATAGCAGATATCACAAAGAGATTAAAGATACTGTAGAACAAATAAAAAATTAATACTAGAGACACACAACAGCAGATTTGAAGAGGGAGAAGAAAGAGTAAGTGAACTAGAGGACAGGAGAACTGATTTCTAACTCTCAAAACATTTGAATTAGCTCTCAGGGAAATGACGGACAAAACAAAGTGCACAAACAATCACTGGTGTCCCAGAAGGAGAAGAGTAGAGTAAAGGGCTAGGGAGATTAGTTGAGGATATCTGGGGGGAAATTTCCCAACCCTTATAAAGGACATAAATATACAAATCAAAGAAGCCCAACAAAGTCCAAATTGAATAGATCCAAATAGGCCTTCCCCAAGATACATACTAATCAGTCTGTCAAATATTGAAGAGAAGCAGATAATCCTGAAAGCGGCAAGAGAAAAACAATCTACAACATACATGGGAACTCACATAAGACTGAGTTCAGACTACTAAACTGTCATTAAGGAGGTGAAAAAGCAGTGTTATGACATATTTAAGACCCTGAAAGAGACTTCCAGCCAAACTGAGGGAGAGATTAAAATTTTCACAAACAAATCCTGAAGGAATCTGCCAACAAGAGACCGGCCCTACAAGAAATACTAAAGGGAGTTCTGCCAGTTGAAAAAAAAAAACAGGAGACGGAGGTCTGGAGGAGGGCACAGAATTGAAGAGTACCAGTAAGGGTAACTTAAAGGATAAAAAGAGAAAGAGGGAAAAGAATATATAGAGTTGACAAGTAAAATCCAAAGGATAAGATGGTGGATTCAAGAAATGCCTTTTCGGTAATAACTCTGAATGTTAACAGACTAAATTTACCAATTAAAAGATACATATTGGCAGAATGGATTAAGAAACATAATCAAAACATAATCCAGCTATATGCTGTTTAAAAGAGACTCATCTTAGACACAAAGATACAAATAGACAAAGTGAAAGGATGGAAAAAGATGTTCCATGCAAGTTGTAACCAAAAGAAAGCAGGAATAGCTATACTAATATTGGACAAAATAGCCTTTAAATGTAAACACATCATAAGAAACAAAAAAGGACACTATATATCAATAAAAGGGACAATCCATGAAAAAGAAATAACAATCTTAAATGTTTACGTTCTAAATCAAAGCGCTCCAAAGTACATTAGACGGACATTGGCAAAAATTAAGGGAGTGACAGATGTTTCAACAATAATAGCAGGAGACTTTAATACACTACTCTCCTACATAGACAGAACAGCCAGACAGAGGTTCAACAAGGAAACAGAGAAGTTTAACAATTTGATAAATGAATCAGACCTAGCGGACATATATAGGTCATTATACCTCAAAACACCAAGATACACATTCTTCTCTAGTGCTCATGGAACATTCTCCAGGATAGATGGGGTACAAAACAGGTCTTAATAAATGTAAAAACAACGACATTATTCCAAGCACTTTCTCTGATCACAATGGTATGAAGTTAGATATCAACAACCACCAAAGAACAAGAACTTTCACAAATATATGGAGATTAAATAACACATTCCTAAACAGCCAGTGGATCAAAGAAGAAATTGCTAGAGAAATCAGTAGCTACCTGGAGACAAATGAAAACGAGAATAAAAAACAAGAAAGAGCAAAAATCGAGGACTTAACTGCTCACCTGGAGGAACTTGAGAAAGAACAGCAAACTAACTAAGAAGCAAATAGAAGAGAAATAATGAGAACGGTATGATTGCTGGTCATCTGGACTGGCCACTTTCTCTAGCTCTTCTTTGGTTTATCATCTCCCTCCCCTACTCTGAAATTTCCTTCAGGACTTACCACAAAGGAAATGAAATTGTTCTTTTCAAAATGGACTATTGGCTTGGGAGCTGAAGAGTAACCATAGCTGTAATATTCTTGGATTTTAGCAAGGTCTGTCCCTCTTTCCTTGCAAATGAAGAACCTTGGCTGTCTGCTTGAACAGTTTTACCCAATAGCTGTGACTTAGGAAGAATTCAGCGACATCTCACAGGGTTTTGGACTCAGCCCTGGGCTGTTCAACATTTAAAGAGAAATCTCAAGGAGTGTAACAAGACAGTGCTGATGAAACTAGCAAGTGAACTGAAACCAGAAGACTAAGTGGGAATAGATATAACATCCCCACCTGACTCTAAGCATCACACCTAAACACTGTCCTAGCACAAGATAGGGAGGTAAAGTCAGATAGGACCAAACAAGTATGAAAAGGTTATTTAGTATTTTTCTGGATCAATGTGAGTCAAGGCAGCTGTAGGATGTAGCTGTCAAGACTTAATTCAAGGGGTGCATGGGTTCAGTGGTAGAATTCTCACCGGCCATGTGGGAAACCTGGATTCTATTCCTGGCTCATGTACTCAAAAAACAACAGTCAAACAAATGGTGCTGCAACATGGGATATACTCACATAAAAAAGAATGAAATATAACCCCCACCCACAGCATACCAAAAAAAAAGACAATTCAACGCGAGGTGGCATTAACAGAGGGATAATGTCCAGAATGGTGGAGACAATCATGTTTTACTCTGCACTGGTCACTGAATCAACCAAGAAATATTTAAAGAGGGTGTACATATGCCCAGAGGCTGTTCTAGATGTTAAGGGCAACACAGTGGGAGGAAAAGAAAAAAAGAATTTAAAAAGGGCAGCATTACCCTAATAGAGCTTCCATTTTTCATGGGAGCCAGATGATACACAAACAAATATATACCACAGCAAATATCAATACTTGCTATTGAGAAAAGTAAAATAAGGTAAGTTACAAAGAAAGAGAGAAGAGCTATTTTAAATAATGGTGTGAGATGGTCCTCACACAACATTTGGGTTATAAAGAAGAGACCGCTTCATTCTGAGGACAAGAAAAAGATAAAATGCCCTAAGGCAAGTTTGTTCAGTTATGTAAATCCCCAGAAAGACCCAACACAATTAGAAGAGACAACTTTAAAAAGAAAAAAATGTATAGGGGAATGAATAAAAGAGGGGGAACTCCCCGGGCCAAGTGGTTTAGGACTAGATGGGGGAAAGGTCCAAAGCAGGATAATAAAAAGACTTGTTTCTCTGGAGCCTGAATCTCCTGTGTTCTAAGCTTAGGTCTTCCACTCACTTACTGCCAGTGTGTCCTTTAAGGGTCAATAATTTACAAAATGAGAATATCACCATTTAACTCACAAGGTGCTATGAAAATGGAATAATTTTTTTACATTCAGTGCAGTGCCTCATATTAGATTCAACAAATATCAATTGGGCGAATCATTTAACATTTTTTGATACCTCTGGTCTTCAATTTTTAATTAAAAACTTTTTAACTTAAAAATTCCCTAGCACCACTCCCATCTTACTGAGGTACATAAGATATTGTAAGGCTCATGTACCTAAATTAAATTATTGCTTTGGTTTTTCTTTCTCATCATTCTTTCACCTCTCCCTTTACTATCAGCTTTCAGCTTTGGTCTCCAGTTTCTGTTAGTATAGAAACTCTTTTTTTTTTTACTGCCTTTTATCTTATGGGGGTTCAGAAACCACATTGCCAAGCTCGTTACAAGACATAAAAATAAGAATAAGTTAGCGCTGCGCAAGGGTTTAAGGATGACACTGCTTTGCACTTCCCTCTTGTTTTTTGGTTAAGCTCTGGAAAATGAAGGTGTCAGATAAATAAGGTATTACTATATGGATACATGTATATTATACACTTATTTACAAGATATTTTAAAACCGCCAGTAGTGGAACTTCTTCACAAGACAGCTGTTATAAGAACAGTAAGAACCAAGCTTGGCTCCCCACCATGAAAGCTGTAGAACTTTAGATTAACAAGCCAAAAGAAGGTGGCAACAATAGCCTGTAGACTCAGAGATAAGGAAAGTTGGGGCTGGCCAATATGGAGTCCAAGAGCACAAGGTTGGGAGACAGACCCCTTTAAGCACCCTCAGGCAGAGGAAGCAATGCAATGTTCATGATGCGCTGTTATAGAGTATGAAGAGAGTGGACTACATGACTGGCCAAGGAAAACAGAAACTGGAAAAAAAACAGATAAGCTTGGCCTCCAGTAAGATAAGTCCTTAACAGCATAAGCACATTTTTCACTACACGTTGTGGGGAGGGGAAGGTGGCACAAGGGGAGGAGGTGCAGCAGGGAACTTAGAACCCAAATAGAAACAGCGTTCTTCTTCTGGGATGATGGATGGGAACAACACAATATCTCAGTGGAATTTAGTGAAGAAGTACAGACACATGCTGGGTGATGGCTCTTGAGAACTGCTTAATTATCTATGTCAGCAGTGGCCTTGGGGCCTGAGTGTGTGAAGGTATTTCAGCCTGTATTCTTCAGCCCACATGCTACAAATCTGGACTGCCAATGCTGCTTGGCTTTGTCATCTGCATCCTGGAATCCTTTCCCTTATAGAAAAACTGACCTTTGGGTACATCAGAGGATCCGCAGAACAAGGAGAGGAGGATAAGGGCATGAGAGAAGATTTACAATGCAGATTTCCATAGGAAACTCTTTTTACCTTTGGGAGGTAGAATGGCAAACAGGTCAGGGACTGAGATGCCAGGGATTTTTCTAACACTTTCCTCTCATTTTCATTTCCATTGTGCTGCTTTTCAATTCAAAGGGTTTTCCTATCTGCATTTCTCATTTGCTTCCCTACAACATCCCCACATAGTTGGTGAACACACAACAAACATGTAAGGGAGAGGCATTCCAATTTTACTAATAGAGAAGTAAGTTCGTAATGTGTTGATATCCCTTCTCTTCTCATCATGTACTGTATTCCTTCTAAGCATCACATGATATTCCCCTTTAAAGAGCCTTCCCACTCTCACCATATCATCAGTTTCATGATCAGTTTGCAGGATCAATAAAACTAGAGGATTTTCTGAAGCTGACCTAGAGCTTAGAAAGTCACAGCAAAGACCCTAAGGACATGAAGAAAGTTTGTGGGAGGACAGGTTTAATTGTGAGCTCCGAGGATACCCCCCAGCAAAACACAGTGGGCAGAAACAAGAAGGAATTAAGCCTGCTTTCCCTTACTCATAGCAAATGATTCCAGAGCTTCTCATGGCAGCTCCAGGAATGTTATCTCAACTCTCCTCCCTGTCTAAGATGTCTTTAGACATCAAGTAAGAGAGTAATCATCCATCAGTTATCTGTAAAAATGGTAAGGGAAATAGGGAAAAATAATCCCCCAACTAGTTTCCCTATATTTTGTCAAAAATAATCCCCCAATTAGTTTCCTTATATTTTGGTCTAAGCTTACCCAGAATTTGCCCAGGCACCCTAACTCACCGGTATCAAGGCTGAGTTAAACCAGCTATCTCCTCCAATTTGTTACAGGGCCAGCACCAACTGCCTCTAGGAACAGGACTCACCTACAAAAGAAAGAGAAGTAAGTCAATAGCCCCACTCAAAAAACGGTATGAACTTAGGTCAGTATGGGCAATCAAAGTTCCTATTCCCACACATCTTGAGTCCTAGGGAAAGATACAAATAAAGTAATAATTAAATATATAATTTCACATAGTGCTAAATGCTGTAAAGAAAAATAGAGCAACATGAAGAGAGAAAAAAGTGACAAGAAGTAGGAGTGGGGTGTATTTTAGATAAAATGGTCAGAGAAGGCCTTTCCAAAGGGTGTTGTTATCAGGACAAGACATGAAAAAAGGAAGACATGCAAAGATCTGAGGAAAGTGTTCCAAAGAGTAGGAATAGCAACTGCAAAGACCCTGAGACAATAATAAGCAAGAATAAGCATGGTCAAGCTACAACATGGCAAAACCTTGAAGATATCAAGTTAAGTAAAATAAGCTACACACAAATTCACAGTCAGAAATAAGAATGCAGGTTACCAGAGGCAGAAGTTGGGGTGGGCAATAGGAAATTAATACTTTACGGGTACAGTTTCTTTTGGGATGACAGAAAAGTTTTGGTAATGGATGGTGGTTATGGTGGCACAACATGATGAATATAATTAGCACCTCTGAATTAGAAAACACATGAAACTAAAGATTCTCTATAGCTATAGGTCACAGCAAAAGCAGAGCCACTAGAGGGTGGATAGCTAAAGAGTTGATGGTAAAGGGGGTGGATTATTAGTACCTCCAATTCAACATGTCCAAACTGAAATCATCTTCTATTTCCCAGCCTCCATAGCTTAGTAAATGGCATAACTATTCTCCTAGGCACTCAGATTACAAATGTTCATGCTCTCCTACACCTCCCTTTCTTCCCACTCCTACAATTGCCAAGTTCTGTGGTTTTTTATTTATTTATTTTTTAAACGTACTAGGAGTTCTATGTCCAAACTGGTCTTTATTTCCTACCGTGTCAACTTTCTCTTAATTCAGAATCTCATTATCTCTTGCCTGTCCTGTTGAAATATTTCTCAAAATTTATTAACATTACAAGGACAGACTGTTACAGTAGCCTTTTCCCTAGTCTCTCACTACTCTCCCCCCACCCTCCTGCTCCAATCCACTGGGCCCACATTGACAGACTAATGTTCCTAATGCCACATCCTGCTCAAAAACCCATCATGGTTCCCAATCACTAGGTATATTACGTTCTGTCATCATCTCTGTTACCTGGACAATGGGCTTTCCAGCACCCATACTTTGGTCCATGCTGCTCCCTCCCCTGAAACGCCCATCTTCATTTATGCATATACAAACCCTGCTTAATCTTTAAGGCCTAGCTGATTTCTTAAGTTAGCCACACTCTCCGTATTCTAAAAATATCTCCAGCTTATGGCTACAAAATGGCTAAGGCTCAGCTAAGGCTCAGGAATTCAGTTTCTTGGTCCTCTTCTCTCTTGTAGGAATTCCTATTACTTTCTGAAAATGGAAGCCTAGTGAGTTAAGATTTCTGTTCTTATTCTTCCAGCTCAGATCTATCTTTTAAGGAGAGACTTGGGTTCTAATTTGAGTCTCAGATTTCTCTTCTGCAAAATAGGGACTCAACTTCCATTCTGGCTAGAGTATATGGGGATTTTGTGAGAATCAGCGTGAAAAGTAGGAAAGGTGGGGAGATAAATGATGGAAGACTCCCATCCAGTTCTTAAACAGTTTTTTCTGTTATTTGAAAAACAATGAGTATATCCAATCAGTAAACATACATTTCCTGGGCCTGGTTGGCCTTACTGTAAGGCTTGTCCTTAAGTACTTTGTAGTTCAGGAAAGGGATGAATTAACTTTCCTCAAGGGATATTAGGCAGGATCTAACAGTTCAAAAGCAGTACTGTGTATTGTAAAGATGAAGAAAGAAATCAATCTGTCCTAGAGTGGCCTCAGAAACTTCACAGGCCTTGATAAAAGATGAAAGGCAGGGTAGCAGAAAGACACAGGCAATACCTTATGCTGTCAATCCTTGCAATACCCTGTGAGGTAAGCAATGGCATCCCCAGTTTATAGACAAACTGAAAGTGGGTAAGGTTAAGTATGCCATTCAATAAACTGAGTAGATTGAAATACTAGTGGTCAATGAGGGAAGGGTAAGAGGTATGGCATGTATGAGTTTTTTCTTTTTTCTTTCTTTTGCTGCAAAGACGTAAATGTTCAAAACAATGATCATGGGATGAATACACAACTATGTGATTATATTGTGAGCCACTGATCATAATCATGTCAAGAATGTTTGTATGTTTGTTTGTTGTTTACAGTAGAAATATTTTTTTTTTTAAAGTATGCTGTTCTAGTCTGTTAGCTTCCGGAATGCAACACACCAGAGACGGACTGGCTTTCAATAAAAGGGGATTTATTTAGTTAACGTATAGCTCTTCAGAGGAAAGGCAGCCAATTTTCAACTGCAGTTCTTTCTTACATGCAAAGGCACAGGGCAATCTCTGCTGGCCTCCTCTCCAGGCCTCTGGGTTCCAACAACTTTCCCTGGGGTGATTCCTTTTTTGCATCTCCAAAGGCCTGGGCTGAGCTGCGAGTGCTGAGATGAGGTATGCTGAGCTGCTTGGGCTGTGCTACATTGAGCTCTCTCATTTAAGCACCAGCCAATTAAATCAAACATCATTCACTGCAGCAGGCATGCCTCCTAGCCGACTGCAGATGTAATCAGCAACAGATGAGGTTCACATGCCATTGGCTCATGTCCACAGCTACAGAACTAGGCACCTTCACCTGGCCAAGTTGACACCTGAATCTAACTACCAGATATGTCATTCAAAGTCAAACAGCTAGGATGTGAGCCCAGGTCTGCTTTACTCCAAAGCCAATGCACTTTACCATAATTCATGGTCTATCATTATAAAGCAATATGAAAGTAAACCAGATAATCTCTGAAGCTCCTTCTACCACAACACTAAACGACATGGGTTTCCTAGGTTGTAGGTTATGCCAGAAAGATGTATTCTTAAATTTAATCCATTCCTGAGGACGTAAACCCATTGTAAGTAGGACCTTTAAACAAGGCTATTTCAACTGGAGTTAGAGTCCTTTGTAAACGGAATGAATACAGAAAGAGAGAGAAGAAAGCCACGAAAAACAAGAAAGAAGCTGCGATCAGTGAAACCTGGAACAAAAGGGAAAGATGAGCAGATACCACTATTTGCCTTGCCATGTGGCAGAGGAGCCAAGGACTGCCGGCAGCAGTCTTTGAGAAGAAATCATTGTCCTGATTATGCCTTGATTTTGACATTTCCACAGCCTCAAAGCTGTAAGTTCGTAAGCTAATAAATTCTCAGTGTTAAAGCCACTGCATTTCATGGCATCTGCTTTAAGCAGCCTAGGAAACTAAAACACTTAATTAAGAGAGCCAGCCTGACCAAGTTGTCAGAGGGAGATGCTTTAGGGCTCTGATATCCCTCCTCACCTCTGGAGCTTTGAACAACTAGCAAGAACTGGCAGAAGTATATTTTTTAAAAGCGCCAGCAAACAGTTAAAACGATTTCAGTAACAGGGCAAGTGCCACATCAAAAAAAGGAAACTTAAAATCAGCAGGATCCAAGATAACACCATCCTGATCAAAAGGGGTAAAAGAAATATAACAAAATAAGGCATAAGCAGCTAGCAGTCTTCAAAAAGAGTTGAGGTTATTCTAGAGGCTACTCTTATGCAAGCTTCAGCTAGATACTGCTTGCTAATTGCCAGTTTGCCAAACCCCAACCACAATTCCTGCTAACCCTGAAGAACATCTAGTACTGAGATTATACAAAAATTTCACACACTACAACCTCTAGATGGTTCCTAGGCCTGTTAAGTCCTGAAACGCAGAGGGGCCCAGCCTCTCCAAGAACATCATCTTGTTCCATCCCCATCCCATATTGTTGACACTCCTTTCAAACATGAAAAATTAAAACAGGCATAGCCCAAATACTCCTAAATATTGGAAGAAGGACCAAAGGAGAAGGAGGAGTTATGACAGAGAAGATAGTATTTAACAAACGAGTATAACCACTGAATCATGATACTGATATTCTAATCTCCATTGTCTTGGAGCAGCTAGAAGGAAAAACCTGAAATTTTAGAACTGTATCCCTCATACAGTTATTTCAAGTTATTCAAGCTCTGAAATCTGTTCTATAATTATTTGTTACAATGTTCATAGAAATATATCACTTTTTTGTATATATGTTATCTTTCACAATAATATTGTTTAAAAAAAGCTGTACCAGAAAAAAAAAAAAAATCAGTAGGATCCAATGGTGCCCTGACTGGCCCCTCTTCATCACCTCACCAGTTCGGCATGGAGCTGACCAATGCTCCAAGTATGGATCACTGGTCCTGGTTCCAGGAGAGCAGAATAACTCTTGTACATACTAGAAGCACGTTTGTCTGATCCAATCTCTCTAGTGGTAGTCTGAGGGACTCACCATCCCAGAACATGCCCTGGGTGCAAAAGGTAACCCAAGCTCCCTTAAAGAATGTCATGGGAAAGACTTCTGGGAAGACAGCAGAGTAGGGTAGGCTGGATTCACCCCTGCTCCATAAAACAAGAACAGGGAAACGCGACTGGGACTGCAGTCCCAGGGGGGTGAATGATCAAAGAGAGTTTTCAATATTTCATAGGGAGGACAGACATGGGTAGATCCAGACAGGGAGAGGAGGGCGGGTGTGACTGGCCATGACCCCCCACCAGGGGTGGATGATATGACGCAGAGAATTGCAAATCAGAGGTAAATGACAATTTCTCTGCTCCAGCTTGCCCCAACTACTGGCTGGGGAAACCTCCTTGCACAACTCCATAGTCAGCAGCACCTGTGGGGAGCCCAGAGGTGTGCCTAGCTGTCCACTGTGAAAAGCTGCACCCTGGGCACTGGGAACAATCACCCAGCCAGACACAAGGAATAGCCAGCCCTTCAGGTCTGATTAATAGCAGCTTGGCCAGGCACTGCAATTAGCTGTTTCCCTGGGGCATTACAACTGGCTCACTTGTCTGGTGTGCCAGGACAGGCCAACCTGCCATTTCCCAATGGGAGCAGACTCCAGCCACATACGCCACCTTCCAAACCAGCTGCTGCAGTCAGGGAGGGGCAGGCCTGAGACGAGGAGGTACCTCAGGAATGCCACCTGCTGGGAAGAAGTGGTACGTACACTCTGGCA
Organism: Myrmecophaga tridactyla; assembly: GCA_004026745.1. Taxonomy (NCBI): domain Eukaryota; kingdom Metazoa; phylum Chordata; class Mammalia; order Pilosa; family Myrmecophagidae; genus Myrmecophaga; species Myrmecophaga tridactyla. The sequence continues at coordinate 13,614 of PVIY010003306.1, read as the reverse complement.
AACTCCCTATATCCCTAGGGGTTTTTTTGTTTCTTTCTCAAAATATTTTTTCTATATTTTGTTATTAGTATTTTTTATTTTAATTATTTTTTTTTAATTTTCCCTTCCTCCTGTGGGCACCAGTCTAAGTTCATTCTCAAAATATCTCCTGCCTTCGGGGCCTATTATTGCTGAGGTATGTTCTTTTATTTTTTGAGGGGATGGTACATAGGCAGGGAATTGAGGCCAGTTCTCCCACATGGCAGGCAGGCATTCTGCCACTGAACTACCTGTGCATCCCTCTGAATACACCATCAAGTAGAATTCTAGCCCCTACATAAGATCTGGGCCTTGGTTTAGCAGGGAATTACTGACAAACCAAATACAGAAGGAAAACTTTCAATGAAAACCAAGTAAATAAAAAAACTCTAGATGAGTGAAGGAAACCAACCTGAGAAATAACTTCATGAAGATAATGCCCCAAACAAAACAGAGAACCACAAAGCTTATGAAGATCCAGGCAGAAATGGCCCCGCCAAACAACCAATTAAAAACACCACAGAGGACTGAGAAAATGGAACAACTATTCAAGGGTATTTATAAAGAAATGAAGGCTATCAGGAAGAATCTAGAAGAGCATAAAGAAGAATTTGAATGATTAAATAGAAAAATAGCAGAAAATACACTAGAGACACACGATAACAGATTCAAAGATGCCAAAAGAATAAGTAAGCTAGAAGACAGAAAAATTGAACTAGCACACAGAAAAGAATAAATGGCAAGAAAGGTGGGAAAAAATGGAAATGGGTCTCAGGGAAATGATGGACAAAAAAGGAGTACAAATATAAGAATCACTGGTATTCCAGGCTAATTGAACACCGTAAGTACATGGAACCTTGAACAGGGCATGGGATTTTGTAGGTTTGTCCAGTGTGATGCCCCAAAACAACCCAGAGTGATTTGAACAGCAAATAAAAAAGTATTTGCAAAGTCCCCTTGGGGGAATGGCAAGAAAGGGGGAAAATTCAACTTCCCCATTTGGAGAATTCTTGATATTCTTGCAAGCAGTGGGACAACCAAATCAATAGGCTGAGCCCTCACTCTTGGAGTCTGTTCACATGAAATTTATCCCTGCAAAGGATAGGCTAAGCCTACTTAAAATTAGGCCTAAGAGTCACCACCAGAGAACCTCTTTTGCTGCTCAGATGTGGCCTCTCTCTCTCTCTCTCAGGCAACATGGCAAGCAAACTCACCACCTTACCCCTCTTTATGTGTGACATGACTCCCAGGGGTGTAAACCTCTCTGGCAACATGGGACAGAAATCCTAGAATGAGCTGGGACTTGGCATCAAGAGATTGAGAAAACCTTCTCGATCAAAAGGGGGAAGAGAGAAATGAGGCAAAATAAAGTGTAAGTGGCTGAGATATTCCAAACAGAGTTGAGAGGTTATCCTGGAGATTATGCTTACACATTATACAGATACCCCCTTTTTAAATTTAAGGTGTATTAGAGAGGCTAGAGGGAAGTGCCTGCAACTATAGAGCTGTGTTCCAGTAGTCATCTTACTTGAAAATGAATGTATAATGACACGGTTTTCACAATGTGACTATGTGATTGTGAAAACCTTGTATCTGTTGCTCCTTTTATCTATGGTATGGACAGATGAGTAAAATATATGGATTAAAAATAAATAATAGGGGGAACAAATATTAAAATAAATTGAGTAGATTGAAATACTAGTGATCAATGAAAGGGAATGGTAAGGGATATAGAAAAAAATAGGGGGAACAAAGGTTAAAATATACTGGGTAGATGCAAATACCAGTGTCAGTGAGAAGGGGTGAGGGGTATAGTATATATGAGATTTATCTTTTCATTTCTTTTTCTGGAGTGATGCACATGTTCTTAAAAATAATCATGGTGATGAATATACTGCTATGTGATGATATCGCGAGCCATTGACTGTACACCATGTATGGAATGTTATGTGTTAAGAATATTCATTTCTGTATGTTGATTTTGTCAATAAAAATAAATAAAGAATCACTGGTATCCCGGAAGGAGAAAAGAGCTAGGAAGTTTAGCTGAAGAGATAATCGCAGAAAACTTGCCAACCTTTATAAAATACATAAACATGCAAATCAAAGAGGTCCAATGAACCCTAAACAGAATAAATCGACAATGCTTTCCTGACAAAAACGGGAGAAGAAGTGTGATAAAATAAGGCATCAGCGGCCAAAAGAGATCAAATAGAGTCAAGAGGCCATGCTGGAGGCTATTCTTACATAAGCTTCAGTTAGACAATGCTAATTGCCATGGTTTGCTAAACCCTAACCAACAAGACTCTTGTTGACTCTGAAGAACACCTAGGACTCAAACTGAGTTTCTATAACCTTTTCATGCACTAAGTTTGCTTTCCTGGAAGCTATAATTTCTAGAGGGTTACCAGGCCAGATAAATCCTCAAACCCAGAGGAATGAGCCTCTCCAAGATTATCAACTGATTACATCCCCCTAATCCTTCAGTGTCGACACTTTCTCAACATGAAAATGTCAGAATGGGTATTGCCTAAAGATCCCTACAGACTGAGAGAAGGATTAAAAGAGGAAGAGGTTTTATAACAGAGAAAATAGGATTTAACAAACGAGGTGTATGACAGATAAATCACTATATTACTGATATTCTAGTGTCCAGCGTTTTAGAGCAACTAGAAGGAAAAACCTTAAATAACAGAATGATAACCCACAGCAAACTCTGAAGTCTGTTCTGAAATTACTTGCTGAAATGCACATTGAAAATTATTGCCTTTTCTTTTTCTATATGTTACATTTCACAATAAAAAATAGTTTAAAAAATGTTGTGGGAGAACAGTCAAATCAAGCTGCCTAAGGCAAGGGATTGCCGACAGGACATAGAGTGCATTTGTGAGAATTATAGAAGAGGTGACATTCATAATAATTTTAACAGAATTCCTAGGGCCAGAGGAGCATACTTAAGACAAAAGCATGGATAGAAAGGTTCAGGGAGGCTCCTATGCTTTAGCCTGTAGCAATTCTCCAAACTCACTATATGCATAAGCCCTGAAGGAGAGCACGCACCCAGGTCAATCTGGGATTGGGAAAGGTATTTTCTTCCTTCTTTTGTTAGCTCCAGGCATTCAAGAAAAGCTGTCACATTAAGTAGATATCACCTTGTTGTTCAAGATGTAGCAGAGAGGCTGGAGGGAACTGCCTGAAAACGTAGAGCTGTGTTCCAGTAGCCATGTTTCTTGATGATGATTGAACAATGATATAGCTTTCACTCTGTGAATGTGAAAACCTTGTGTCTGATGCTCCTTTCAGCTACTATATCAACAGAAGAGTAGAACATATAGAATAAAAATAAATAATAGGGGGAACACATGTTAAAATAAATTCAGCTTGAAATGCTAGTGGTAAATGAAAGCGAGGGGTAAGGGGTATGGTATGTATAATCTTTTTTTCTCTATTATCGTTTTATTTCTTTTTCTGATGTCTTTTTATTTCTTTTTCTAAATCGATGCAAATGTTCTAAGAAATGATGAATATGCAACTATGTGATAATAAGAATTACTGATTGTATATGTAGAATGGAATGATATTTTAATATCCTTTTGTTAAGTTTTTTAATTAATAAAAAAGTTTATAAAAAAAGAAAAGCTGTCACAATACTAGATGTTATAAGTTTAAGGAATAACTGCCTACAAGTCTAAATTCCAGTGATAATACATGAAAATAACAAAATGCCCTGGTTTCAACAAATATAACAAAAGATACAAAGAAACAGAAAATGATGGCCCAGGCAAAGGAGAAGATTAAAGCATAAGAAACCATCAATGAGTAAAATCAGACCTGGGATATACCAGATAGACTATAAAAAATAGTCCTAAATATGCTCAAAGAGCTTAAAGAACCATGGGAAACAACTAAAGGAAATCAGGAAATTACAGATGAACACAAAGAGACTATCAAAAGAGTTGGAAGATACTAAAATGAACCAGAGCTGAAGACCACAGAAACCAATAATGCCAGAGGGAGTTTGACAGGAAATTGGAGCCAGCAGAATTAACTAATTTAAAGAATCAGTAAATATGATGATAAAGACTATTAAAATCATCCAGTCTGAGAAGCAAAAGAAAGAATGAAGAAAAACTGACCAGAGCCTGAGGAACACCAGCAAACATACCAATATGTGCACTGTGGGACTCCGAGGAGGAAAAAAATGAAAGAGAGAGAATATTCAAAGAAATAAAGACTGAAAAGTTCCCAAATGTAATGAAAGGTTTGAACATACCTATCCAAGAACATCAATACACTCCAAAAGGATAAATTTAAATAGATCTACATCACAACCATGTTACAACCAAATTGTCAAATGCCAAAGATAAAGAGAGGGAAGCGAAGTGCTACTAGAGAACTACAATAAGATTAAGTGCTGTTCTAGTCTTTCTTACATGGGAAGGCACAGGGCAATCTCTGCTGGCCTTCTCTCCACGCCTCTGGGTTCCAACAACTTTCCCCAGAGTGATTCCTTTCTGCATCTCCAAAGGCCCGGGCTGAGCTGCGAGTGCTGAGAGAAGGTATGCTGGGCTGCTTGGGCTGTGCTACGTTGAGCTCTCTCATTTAAACACCAAACAAATCAAGCATTCATTGCAGCAGGCATGCCTCCTAGCTAACTGCAGATGTATTCAGCAACAGATGAGGTTCACATGCCATTGGCTCATGTCCACAGCAATAGAACTAGGCACCTTCACCTGGCCAAGTTGACACCTGAATCTAACTACCACATGTCCACTACTTGTCAAGTTGGCAACTATATGCATCATCTTAAATGATATTAAAGTGGCAAAAATTCTCTTCTGGCTGTGGACCTAGGAGTCTCAAAACAAGTTATCTGGTGCCAGTATGCAAAGGAGGGACAGTCATTTCCTTGGGAAAAAGTAGAAGGAAAAAACCTGCAGGGCAAACTCCATTGGATTTCAAAGTCTGAAAGTCATTTATCCTTCGGCTTAGAAAGTGGCAGAATCACCGTCTACGCATTGGGCTGCCTCTTTCTGAATCAACCTTGGGGGTCATCGAGGAGACCACCTTTTTCTCAGCTCCACCCTCTGCAGACACTGGGGGGGCCACACCTGGGCTCTCTGCCATTTCCGGGGCACACGCTCAACCCCTCCATGTGGTAGCAGCCAGGCTCTCCCCAGTCCCCAAGGAGCATGCTGTACCTTTTCCAAGGCCTAAGGGAGCACAACTCTTCCACTGCAAAAAGGTGGAAGACTCAGCCTCTCCATGTATATGGGTCAGTCCACACTCCTGGCTGAGGTTTCTTGGCTTCAGATACAAGCTTCCATAGTTCTCACTCTGCAAACTCCAATTTGTCCCTTTTGCGTCCCTCTTTGTCCAGACTGGCAGTGGTTTCATTTACACCAACAGTCTCTTCAAGCACTCCAAGACTTCTCCATCATTCTCTTCACAGTTCCTCCAAAACCTTCCCCTTATACATCAAAAAGACTGGTCCAACATATCTGGTGTTTGCAAACTGCAGCAGCACCCCACTTCTCTGGTAACAAATCTGTTCTAGGAATGCAACACACCAGAGATGGATTGGCTTTCAATAAAAGGGGATTTATTTAGTTGATGTATAGTTCTTCAGAGGAAAGGCTAACTTTCAACTGAGGTTCTTTCTTACGTGGGAAGGCACAGGATGATCTCTGCTGGCCTTCTCTCCAGGCCTCTGGGTTCCAACAACTTTCCCTGGGCTGATTCCTTTCTGCATCTCCAAAGGCCTGGGCTGAGCTGTGAATGCTGAGATGAGGTATGCTGAGCTGCTTGGGCTGTGCTACGCTGAGTCTCTCATTTAAGTACCAGCCAATTAAATCAAACATCATTCACTGCAGCAGGCACACTTCCTAGCTGACTGCAGATGTAATCAGCAACAGATGAGGTTCACATGCCATTGGCTCATGACCACAGCAACAGAACCAGGCACCTTCACCTGGCCAAGTTGACACCTGAATCTAACTACCACAAGTGCCAATTTCTCATCAGAAACCATAAAAGCAAGAAGGCAATGGAAAGACATTTTTAAGGTGCTGAAAGTAAAATGCCAACCAAGAATTCCATATCCAGAGACAGTGTCTTCCAAAAATGACAGAAGAATTAAAACATTCCCAGATAAACAAAAGCTGTGGGATTTGGTCCCCACTAGTCTAGCCCTACAAAAAGCGCTAAAGGGAGTTCTACAAGTTTAAAGGAAAGGACCCTGGACAGTTGACTAAGGCCACCAGAAGAAATAAAGGTCTCTGGTGTGCCGGTTTGAAAGGATGTATGTACCCTAGAAAAGCGCTATTTTAATCCTAATCCCATTTTGTAAAGGCAGCCACTTCTTCTAATCCCTATTCACTGTATGCCTGAAACCTTAATTACATTATCGCCCTGGAGATGTGACTCAATCAAGAGTGGTTGTTAAACTGGATTAGGTGGAGCCATGTCTCCACCCATTCCAGGTAGGTCTTAATTACCTTACTGGAATCCTACAAAAAAGGAAACATGTGGACAAAACAGGAGATTCAGAGCAGAGAAGAACAACAGAGCCATGAGAAAGCCACAATAGAGAATGCCACAGAACCATGAAGCAGAGAGTCCACCCGCCAGCAATTTTTTGGACATGAAGAAGGAAAACGCCTCCAGGGAAGCTAGAGAGGAAGCTAGCAGATGATGCATGGTCACCACGTGTCCTTCCAGCTCAGAGAGAAACCCTGACCGTGTTCACCATGAGCCTTTCCACTTGAGAGAGAAATCCTGAACTTCATTGGCCTTCTTGAATCAAGGTTTCTTTGCCTGGATGCCTTAGATTGGACATTACTATAGACCTAATTCAACTGGGACATTTCCACAGCCTAAAATCTGTTAACTTGCAACTTTTAAATTCCCCTTTTTAAAAATTGTTCCATTTCTGGTTATTGCATTCTGGCACACGAGATTTGTGACAGAGGGTCTAAGAATACAATCTATGTATGCTATTGAAATTGTTAAATTGGTATCTGTGCTAGTTTGAAAGGATTATTGTACCCTAAAAACAAAAGGTTTTAATCTTGATCCATCTTGTGGACGCAGTCATTTCTTGTAATCCCTATTTAGTACTATAGGTTGGAAACAAATTATCTCCACAAAGATGTGACACACCCAATTGTGGGTATTAACCTTTGATTAGAGGGAGATGTGACTCCACCCATTCTAGGTGGGTCTTGATTAGTTTACCGGAATTCTTTAAAAGAGGAAGCATTTTGGAGAGAGTCATGCCAGAGCCACAAGAACCCCAAGAGCCCATGAAGTCAGAGACCTTTGGAGATAAAGAAGGAATGCATCCTCAGGAGAGTTTCATGAAATAAGAAGCCTGGAGAGAAAGCTAGCAGATGTCACCATGTTCACCACGTGCCTTTCCAGTTGCGAGAGAAACCTTGAACTTCATCAGCCTTTCTTGAATGAAGGTAACCTCTTGTTCGTGCCTTAATTTGGACATTTTTATAGACTTGCTTTAACAGGGACATTTTCTTAGGCTTAGAACTGTAAACTTGGAAGTTAATAAATTCCCCCTTCTAAAAGCCTTTCTGTTTCTGGTATTTTGCATTCCAGCAGCTAGCAAACTTGAACAGTATCAAAGCACTGTTATAAATTTAGGATGTTAAATTTAAGCCCCATGGTAACCACAAAGAAAACATCAGAGAATATGCAAAGTCACAGAGACAGAAAGTAGACAGCAGATTAAGATTACCAGGGATAGGGAAAGGAGCACTGAGAAGTTAATACAAATTGTGTGTAGCACTTCTGCTTGAGGTGAAGCAAAAGTTCTAGTAAAGGTTATCGTGGGAATGAGAAAACCTTCTTGATCAAAAAGGAGAAAAATAAATGAAAAAATAAATGAAACGAAATAAAGTCTCAGTGGCTGAGAGATTTCAAATACAGTCGAGAGGTCTTTCTGGAGGTTTTCCTTGCACAGTATACAGATATCCCTTTTCAGTTTTGGTGCACTGGAGTAGCTAGAGGGAAATATCTGAAATCGTTGAACTGTATTCCAATAGTCTTGATTCTTGAAGATGACTAAACAACTATAGAGCTTTTAAGGTGTGAACATGTGAGTGTGAAAACCTTATGACTGTCACAGGAAAAGATGAGTAAGGGGGGAAAAAAGACAAAGTAAATAAACAATTGGGGGTATGGTGGTTCTGGGATGTTTGGGGTGTTCTTTTTTACTTTTTCTTCCTTATTTTTATGGTTTTTTGAAATAATGAAAATGTTCAAAAAATCAACTGTAATGATGAATGCACAGCTTCATGTTGATAACTGTGACTCACTGACTGTACACTTTAGATGATTATATTTCATCACTGAAGAAAAAATAAATAAGTAAAATAACAGGAAAAAAGTTCTATTAATGGACAGTGGGGAAAATACTGCAACATTGTGAATATGTTTAATCCCACTGAATGGTATGCTTATGGAGGGGTTGGGATAGGAAGATTTATGTTGTATGTGTTTCCACAATCAAAAAAAAACAAAAAAGATACAATGACAATTAAATACAATACCTGATACTAGGTAGGATCTAAGTATGGAGAAAGGGTTCAAAAGGACATTACTGGGACATAAGAAAAATCTGAAGTACAGAATGTAAGCTTTTATCAACATTAAATTTCTCCAACTTGATAACTACACTTAAGGTCATTGCATAAGCAAATACTCTTGTTTGTAGGAAATGTACATGGAAGTAGCAGGTGTTCAAGTAGTATGAAGTGTGCAGCCTGCTCTCAAAATGTTCAGAAAATACATAAATAATTGATAGAACGATATGGCAAAAGTGGCTGTGCTGGTTTGAATCTGTTATGTACACCAGAAAAGACTATGTTCTTTTCATCAATTATTGTGTGGCAGACCAATTGTGAGAGGGACTTTTTGGTTAGGCTACTTCAAATGAGAAGTAACCCAGTCCATTCAAAGTGGGTCTTAATCCATCACTGGAGACCTTTATGAAGAGGATAAAAGCCCAGCAAGCCTAAGACAGAAAATGCCCCAGCAGAAACAAGAAGGACCCACAGAAGCTGAGAGAAAGCCAATGAAACCAGCACCAGGAGAGAACGACCAGCAGACAACACCATGTGCCTTCCCATGTGTCAGAGGAACCTCGAATGCCAGCAGGCTTTCTTCAGAGAAAGTTTTGTCCCCCTGATGCCTTAATTTGGACATTTTCATGGTCTTACAGCTGTATATTTGTAACCTAACAACCCCCCACTGAAAAACCCAACCCATTTCTGGTATATTCCAGCAGCTTTAGCAAACTGAAATAGCAGCAAAATGTTAAAATTGGTGGATCTGGATATCTAGGGGTGGGGATTATGTTGAAGTTCTTTCTCTGTATGAAGTTTATACTATTTTTGCAACTGTCCTGTAAGCTTGAAATTCTTTCAAAATTAAAAAAATTTCAATGATTTGATAATGCTGCTGCTATGTCTTCCTCATAAGAATATGATCTCTGGGCGGGCCACAGTGGCTCAGCAGACAAGAATCTTGCCTGCCATACCAGAGGACCCAGGTTCAATTCCTGGTGCCTGCCCATGTAAAAAAAAAAAAAAAAAAAAAAAAAAAAATATGATCTCTGAAGGCAGGATTTTGGTCACATTCACTGTAATATGACACAGAACACAGCAGGTAATAGGCACTAAGTATTTACTTCCATGTGAGTGAGTAAAAAATAAGAGAATAAGCACTTGCCCAATCAACCTTGTTTTGAGCACTAGACGGTCCAAAATCTCAATGTTCTGACACTCAGCCCCACTGTCTATGGATCTGTTCTCCAATAATTATCTACTAATCTGATGGCTGAAGAAGTCCTTTCCCCATTCTTGTTTTTACAAGTTAGGGGAGAAGTCAGGAAAGATAAGGATAAGAAGGGAAGGTGGGTAGAGCACAAAGAGAGAGGGAAGAGGAAAGGGGTGAGAGGAGAGAAGGATAAGAAGACAAAAAGGGGATACCTAGGCAGGATCGAAATGCCTGAAGCCTAGACTTTGGAAAAAGTTTCTTATTCCTGCTGAATGCAGTACCAAGGACTTTTTTTTTAAGCAGCAAAAGGAATTCCTCTTTGTAAGTTTTAAATGAAGGGAACTTGCTTGCCCAAACCCCAGACCAAACCTGTCAGCAGGACAAGGTGAAGCACTTAAAGAAAGCTCCTGGGAGCTCCCCTCTCAGGCCCAACCCCCACCTAGTTTAAGCTAATAAACTATATTATTCCTCTATTCCTCTGCTCCAACCTCTACCAAAGCTTACTCTAGGCTAATAAAGCTCCGGGAATCTAGCCTTCCTTACGGAAGGGGGCTACTGACATTCTCTGGACCCTTCCCCACAGGCCCCTATCAAGAACGCTTTGTTGAACCCAGACAGAAAGGTGGTTCTCCCTTTCTACTGAATTTCCCCCAAGTGTGTGAGTGGACTGGGGTGAAGGTATGGATGGAGAAGATAAGGTCCCTTAAGTAAGCTCTAGATCTTCCCTCTCAAGGTCTGATCTGTATATTATATATACCTACCTCTCCCCCTTACTAAATTAGTGAAAGAAGTACTGGACTCTGAGTCAGAAAACCTAAAAGCTAGCTCTAGCTCTGCTACTAATTTACTTGGGCAAGTCATTTCACCTCCTGGACCTTAGTTTCCATATCTGTAAAATGGGAATGATAGCATCTGCTTGTTTTAGTTGGCTAAAGCTGCCAAAAAGCAATACATTAGAAAAAGAACAGCTTTTAAAAAGGGAATTTATTAAGTTGCAAGTTGACAGTTCTAAGGTCGTGAAAATGTCCAAATTAAGGCACCAACAAGAAGTGACCTTCACTCAAGAGAGGCTGATGCCTAAAATTTTCAAAATAAAACATATGGAGTCAGGGAATAAAAAGTCAAAAGAAAGATATAGAGTATTTTCCTCCCTAATGTATTGCTTCTGAGTTTTTTTCTACCACTCCTCCCCAACCCTATTTTGTTTGTTATTGCTGCTCTTCTCTTTTCTTTCTGTATCTATGCCTTTTTTCACAGTAGTCTTTGGCTCAGCACGGAATAAATGATACCCTCAGTCTAACTGGATGTGCTTTCTCCTCTGCATGTAAGCACAGTAGTAAGAAATATTTGAGAGCTTTCTGATTTTTTAAAAGTAGAAAAAACAAGGGGGATGGATGGATTTCTTATCTTTCATTCTTTTCAAGTGGGGTAGGGAGGTAATGACAACTATAAATGTATTTTAAATGATTACATTTATATCTTTTTCACAAGAAGCGCATAAATTCATGTTCCCCTTTCCTATCAGTGTAGACATTCAGAAATTACTAATCTTAGTCTGTGTTCATGGGAATCAGTGGATAGTACAGAGTCTTCGGTTCTGACAGTGTTGATAAAGCTAGAATAAGAAACCACTACCTTCCACTAGAGAAAACAAAAAGGAAAAAATTTCATGCAAGGCTGACTTCATCACTGATTAATTTTCTGGTAATCTTAGTTTCATGGGCTCTCCCTCATGATGCTAGCAGTGGTCATCTTTTCCTTTTTTTTTTTTTTTGGTGCCAGACCACTTGAATTGGCCTTTCCTATCCTTTTTTCAACCATAATGGCCATCTTTTTGCTTCTTCAGGACTTGAGTTTAGATACCCATAGCAATTGTATATGCTACTGGATGTGACAGAAAAGCCCTTTGAGAATTTATTGACAGTCCAGAGATTATTTTCCCAGCTTAGACTCTATGAATTTGTCAAGGTTTTATCTAGAAAAGGCATCTCAATGGGGGAAATCATTAACAGTGGGCATAGGTTACTTACTATCTTTCTTCTCTACACTGTAATTTCACCAGCAATAACATTTCTTCTCTATATTTTGTGCATCTCAGATAGACTTGTTTTCCTCACTTTCTTAACACATTCATAAAATTTTCACACATGAACTACTGTTTCAAATTTTTCAGCTGTCTTCCAACCCATGTCATACTATCTATGGTGGTCCTACCAAAACCATCCATTCAGACCCCTTTGTTTACATTTGTGACCGTCTGAAATTGTCAAGTCTCAGCTTCCAAAAGTCCTAGTTCCAATTACAGAACATGTATGTGATGACCCTTGAATGGAAATTTTGACCAATAATGGCTAGATTGTACGTAAGTATGAAGGGAATTTTAAAAATACATAAAAAATTGAGCTGTGAATAGCACTAGAACTTTGTCTATTTCTTAATTTTAAAATGTTGATATGCCTTTAATTATAGCTATAGATCACTGTCATTTTTGCTATTTGAAAATAACCAATGTGTTTTCTAAAACTTATGTAATCTACTTTCAGTGTTAATGCAGAATTGTCATATATGTAAGCTGCATGTTAGTCACTTGTCTTTTTTAAGAAAACTAAAATAATTGTATTGATGTGAAGCATATCACTTTTTCAAGTTTGAAAGTAATCACTCAGCAACCACGCTTGGTAATTTGGTGTCTATTAAGGTAGGAGAGTGATGGACAGGTAATCTATGCATATATCAACAGTGCCAAGATATCAAGTGGAGGAATAATTATTACCATCTTACAGCATTATTACCATGAGGTTAGAATTATTACCATCTTACAGCATCTTGGGAGGGCCTAAAAGTCTTGTAACTCTGAAACTTTACACCTTAATAGAGCCCCAGGCATGCAAAACCAGCTTTCATCTGGTACAAAGTGTTAGAATTTGGCCCAGTTCCTAAAACTTTATTATAGGTATCTACTACTCTGATATAGGGGTCGGGGAGAGGGATCCACTGGGCACAAGAGAAATGTTCATTTCATTTTATTTATTCCTAATAACCTTTTGAGGTTAGAATTATTACCATCTTACAGCATTTTGGTAATAATTTGGATACCTCAGTAAAGGACAGGATGTTCCTAAACTGTAACAAAAGGCAAGAAGAAGCCATGAGAGGTGCCCGGGTTGAAATGCAACATCAGATCAAGACACTCTTTTGAGGGAATATGATGACTTGAACACCTTTGCAAGAATCAGTATGTCACATCCTGTGTGTGATATTGTCCCTATATGGCCCAGATCACTGGGAGTCAGTCTAGAAAGAAGCACTTCTTCCCTGAGCCAGGATCTGGAGGATTGAAGCATTCCATCTATAAAATAGTAAGGAACAGGCTCTACAAAAGTACAGAGAAACTAGAAATCTACAGCTAGAAGGAAAGGTGCCAGGAACTGAACTAAAGAGAGAAAATTATAGGAAGGACTAGGGCCTAGAAATCAAGGGCTTGGGTGGGCCACGGTGGCTCAGCAGGCAGAGTTCTTTCCTGCCATGCTGGAGACCTGGGTTCAATTCCTGGTGCCTACCCATGCCAAAAAAAAAAAAAAAGAAATCAAGGGCTTTTGGTAGGGTAGGAAACCAAGTTTAATTTCTGGGACAACAGAAGAGAAGCACTTCAGGGAGCTAGGAAGAGATTTTGATAGGAAAAAAATCTCCTACATTTGTAAGACATATTTTAAAATAAATAAAAATAAAAACAAGTGTCACTACCAAACGTTTGCTGAGTAGAGCAATCTGCAAGGTCTGCAGGAAGACTGGTTAAAGGAGGCT
>PVIY010003305.1:97094-115024 GCA_004026745.1 Myrmecophaga tridactyla | reverse complement strand
TGTGAGTGGGATTTTTTTTGAAACTTTTAAGAGTATATTTAGCCTTCCTTTATGTTCTGTTACATGGTAAATTTGGGAACTATTTCATATGTGTTTGAAGAAATGTGTATTAACTATTGGTTGAGTGAAAAGTCATATGTGTATTCATTAGTCATAAGGATTATAAATTACATTATTTGTATTCTCTACATTATTTATTTTCACTCACGAGTTATCAATTTCTCAGGAAGTTATATAAAATTAGGCAACTATGATAATGTCAGTATTCTTTTATATTCCTGTATTTATTTTTTTCTCATTATATGTTTAGAAGCAAAGTTTTTAGTGCATAAAAGTTCATGTCTTTTATAGCATTCTGGTAGATTTCTCATTTTATATAAATATAATAGTTTTCTTTGTCTTCATTTCCTATCAGTTCTTTCCAAGATTTCTGTGATATTTTGCTTTGTGTCTCTTTTGACTACATGTGACTGGATGTTTACATTTCCAATCCTAAAGCCACTGACTTTTTTTTTTGTTTGTTTGCATGGGCAGGCACCGGGAACCGAAACCAGGTTTCTGGCATGGCAGGCAAGAACTCTGCCTGCTGAGCCACCATGGCCCACCCAACCACTGACTTTTGTTAGGAGAGTTGATCCCATCTTCAATGTTATATTTACCCATATAGTTGCACTTGTTCTAGCTAGCACTCGCTCTTTATTAATCTATTAATATTGATAGACATATAATATGTAATGGGATGAAATATGAAGCATTATTGCCCAATAACAAGGTTTAACAATAAATCTTGGTTTGGGTTTTCTTTTTCTAGCAGTTTCCCCATTTTACTAAGAACCACAGAATATCAGTAGAAAGAGGGGTTCCTGGTCTGAGCCCTGTGGTTTGAACTCTTTCACTTTTGTTATGAGGAGGGAGTACAAGGAGTCCCCAGAGCCTATTCTTCTTATCCCACTGCTGGAATTCCCTGCCCAAACAGCCTTGAGCCTTCCAGGGTCTGCATGATCTCTTCCAGGGATCTGTAAGAGTCAGATCATCTGACTGCCAAGTGCCAATCTCTTCAAAGAATATGGATGTGGACAGAGCTTGGAGTTGGTCTGGCCTGTCCACTTAAGGATACACAAGATATATTTCAGGAAGGATGGAGTTGAGAGGTGAGCAGAGAAGGATATGAGTTGCTTCTTGCCCCTCACCCAGCTCTGAGGTTGGAGTATTGGACAGTTCTCTTCCAGCTACCATGTCCTAGGTGGGGGGCTGGGTGCAGCAACTCTAAGAATGATAAACTCAGAACTGGTTCTCTGGGTTATTGTGAGGGTGTATTTCTGAGTTAGGGGCATAGACCACATTTTATTTAACAACATGGTCTCTTGATGTATTACTTTTAATTATTTAGACATTTTGGGGGTCTTCCATTTCTACTCTTAGCAAATCTTAGGGAAAGTGTGTTGGTTTGAAAGGATTATATAACCTAGAAAAGCCATGTTTTAATCCTGATCCATCTTGTAGAGCTTTTAATCCCTATTCAGCACTGTAGGTTGGACACTTGATTATTTTATCTCCATGGGAATGTGACACACCCAGTTGGGGGTATTAACCTTTGATTAAAGGTAGATATAACTCCACCCATTTCAGGAGGGTCTTGATTAGTAGTTTATTGGAAATATTTTAGAGAAGAGGAGAGAGCATGAGAATCATGAGAGCCCATGCAGCCAGAGACTTTGGAGGTGAGGAAGGAAAATGCCCCTGAGGTAGCTTCATGAAACCAGGAGCCTAGAGAGAAAGCTAGTATACGTCGCCATGTTCACCATGTACCTTTCCAGTTCAGAAAAAATCTTGAACTTCACTGGCCTTTCTTGAGTGAAGGTAACCTCTTGTTGGTTCCTTGATTTGGATATTTTTATAGACTTGGTTTAATTTGGACATTTTAATGGCCTTAGAACTGTGAACTTACGACTTAATACATTCCCCCTTTTAAATCCATTTCTGGTATCTCATATTCTGGCAGGTAGCAAACTAGAACAGGAAGGCTGGGAAAGAGTTGTTTTCTTGGAAAAAATACAGTTTAACAAGGGTGATCTTTTACTCCACCCTCTCATAAAGTTCAGGTTATTTAACTTGCACCCTCTCTTCTAATTTAGTGGTGCTCACCTCTTCTGAAATTTGCTGAAGCAGAAACCAGACTAACAGCCTTGTTGAAATTAGGGTTGCAGAGGAGCAGCCAGTTTGTAGTAACCCCATTGGTGGAAGGAGACTGGACCTTGCCATGTGCCTGGACGCTACACCATAGAGCAGGGACTGTGGGGTGAGCAAGATTTTAGACTCAAGTTGGAATAAAAGGCTGTTCTTTGACTGTGCCATCTTTGCCAGGGATCTTGACAGAGGATTCCAATCTCTACCCCATTCCTTACTGAGCACCCAGAGGACAACTGGAGTATCGAGAGGGAGCTGCCTTTCAATGCCTGCAGCACAGAGGGAACCAATAATTAGTCTAATTCCAGACAGGAAATAGCTGCAAATAGTGAAGCCTGCAAAATCAAGTCGACATAAATCGCTCCACCCTTCTCCACACCCACACACTCACGTAAAATATACCTAGACCTTCACTTGACTGCAGAGAGATGTATACAGCAGGGGAGAGTGATGGGGAAAAGAAGAAGTGCACACTCAAGGGGTTTCTAGTCTAAGTTGAACATTCCATTGTGACTTCATTATAAAACAGAAAATAACCAAAAAATATTTTTAAATTTGACCAGAAAACATAAGATAAGCATCAGATACTTGTATTTGAGAAGAATAAGTTATCTTTCTCATCACCAATTTACCAGATGCTTGGGATTCAAAAAGCACATATTAATATCAGTTCCATATCTGCGTGTTGCTAGGTTAAAGGTACTTAATTATACCAGTTGTGATCTCTCAACATGTAGAGGTTTTGAGTGAATGGGCGTGTGTGTGTATGTATAAAAGAGTAAAGGCTTGGGTTCTCTTGACCATTTTAATTCAATCTCCTCATTGTATCGTGTCATCTCCTTACAACACTTATTTCTTAAATATTCTGTCTCTTCTGCTAGAAGATTACTTTGAGGCGAGGCTGATTTTATCCATTTTGTAACCTTTGCTTTTATCAGAGTGCCTGGCACAAAGTAGATACTCAATAAACGTGTATTTTACATTTATGTTAACAACAACATTTTTACACCCTAATTATACTGACAACTATTTTCCAAGACTTCGTTTGAACATACTCTAAAAAAAACTTTCCTAGATTATCAGTTAATACTTCTGCAACTTTTTACAGCAACAGAGGAAAAAATGCAAAAATAGGCAGTGAGGATGGGAATACTTTTATCCTTGTGCACATAGCATAGCAAATGTGACTGTATATGTAACTGGCAATTACTGATAAGTCAACATGTCAGAGATGTGCTATTTGTTACTTGCTCTGTGAGTAATTACCTCTCTAGATATAATCACTGTTAAAGGTAGTGAAGTGCAAAATAATTGCAACAACAAGGTCTATGAGTCATTTCAACTGGGTTTATGGAGCAGAAGATTTTTCCTTAACTTGAACATTAGCAGTTTTTATTTAAGCTGTAGATTTACAACGCTGAAAAAATAATCTGCAGCTTAACTCTCAATTTCTTCTTTCCATATTGCAAATTTAATGTACATTTGATATCTAATGGCATAAACTACTTTTTTGAAAATTAAGTATTGAGAATACACCATGTACGGAGCTATATGAGCAAATATATGGCAAACCAGAAATGGCTTTTTTTGTGGGAAAAATAGGCTAGACCAAGATGTGGGGAGTCGGATTTCCAAACCTATGTGTCTCATCTGAGTGAAATCCTCACATCCAGAGATAATTTAAGTGGGACTGAACCCTCAAGTTGAGGACCCCACTTTAAGAAAGGCAGACAAGAAAATTAGCAACACAACATTAAATAGAGGGTCTAAGAAAGTGAAGGGTTCTGAGGCTTAAGCTTCATGAACTTCATGGTAAATAGGCCCCTTTCTACATCAGGTAAGACTTGAGACTCCCGGGTTTTTTTTTTTTCAAAGCATATTGATAACATAATGGGAGATTAAGGTGAGGAATTATTTTGGCATGTGGGTTCGTACAGAAGAAGCTATGAAGACTGGAGAGGTGAATTTCTGCAAGTTAAGATGAAAAGTATTGTTTACCCCGACAAAGAATTATATTTACTATAATGTACAATGATTTAGAAAATGCAGCAAAAAGTACCCTTAGTTGATAGTAATGGAAAAGATGAGTTGTGATGACAGTGATTTCTGCTTTGGGATAAGTTGAGTAATGGGGACAATTTTAAATTTCCTGCTTTGAAATAAGAAAAAAAAAAGGCTGACTGCATGAAGCAACAGCTTTCAAGATACTGCACATAAAGCAATGGAAGACCATTTATTATCCCTGGGAGGTGGCAAATAAATGAGGAAAGTCCTATGTTTGCCCTAGCTTACTGCTTTGAGAGAGTTTCCAAGGTATAGCATGGGAAGGAGAATGCAGGGAGAACCCAGCAACCTTCTTAAATTGAGGAGCTGCAACTGAGAGTCTGGGAACCCTTGATGGCTAAAATGCACAGGGCAGTATCCTGGAGAGGAGAGAGTTGTACAGAGATAGAACTGCAGAGATAGGCAAAGGGTCCTCCTTGAGGATTCAGCAGAGAACTGATCAACAACTGCATGATCATGCATGGGAAACTACCCAAGGCTAGGAAACAACTAACAAAAAGGTTTAGTGGGAAAAGTATCAAATACTTATACAGGACCAGGAATAGTGCCTGTTTTACCAGCCATATTGGAAAATCTCATAAATCTTAGGATATGGAAGAGTCTTCAGAAGGGTCTTGCCTCCGTAGTGAGGATTAATTAGCTATTAAGTAAACAGTGCTTGAGTTCTGCCAAAGAAACCTTAAAATAAGAGAGAAACAAACATTTCCAAGGGACTTAAGTCAAAGCTATTAATATTTATAGGAGTACAAAAATTAATGTCCAGCTTCTAACAAATAAAGTTCACAATTTCTGCCATCCAATCAAAAAGTATCAGACATGCAATTAAATAGGAAAATATGAGCCATAATGAGGCAAAATAATCAAAACTATCCCAGAGCTTGTACAGTTGTTGGAATTTGCCTAGAGAGACATTAAAACAATTGTTATAACTATATTTCTGGTGTTCAAATAGTTAAGTATAGACACAGAACATATAAAAAATAATCAAGTTGAAATTCTAAAGGTGAAAAATGTAATGTTTGAGATAAAAATACACTGAATGAGAGAATGTCAGATTAGACACTACAGAAAAAAGTTTAACTAAATTAGGACATAGAAATGGAGACTATAAAAATGAAACAGAGAGAGAGCAATTTTAATAAAGAATAGCACATCATTGAGCCCTGGAGAAAATTTGAAACATCCTAATGCATGTGTACTTTTTATTCCCAAAGGAGAAGGTGAAGACAAAAAAAAAGATGCAATAATTACTGAGAAATTTCCAGATTTGACAAAAATGATAAATCTGCTAATCCAAGGAGCTCAAAGGACCCCAAGAATAAGAAATAAGGAAACTACTCCAAGGCATGTCATAATCAGATTGCTCAAAACCAGTGATAAAGAGACAATCTTAAAAGCAGTCAGAGAAAAAAATATATATCACATGTACAGAAGAGCAAAGACATGGATGACAGCAGATTTCTCATTGAAAATAATGTAAGTGAGCAGACAGTGGCACAGCATCTTTAAAATATTGAAAAATATCAAGTTGGAATTATTTCGTGCATGAAAATATCTTTCAAAAATGACAATTAATAAAGACGTCTCCAAGTATACAATAGCTGAAAGCACTCAGGATCAATACATCTTGCCTTATATGAAATGTTAAAGGTAGTTCTTTAAGCAGAAAGATCTTTAAGCATCTATGATGCTAGATGGACATTTAGATCGACATAAATCACTGAATAGCATCGGAAATGCTTTTTTTAAAAAAAGAAAACAGAATAACATTTTGTCTATCCATGGTGCCAATTTATTAGATGTTTCATAACTTTATTTGCCTAACACGTTGCTTGATTTTCAGAAGTAAAACAAGAAAAAAAAAGTGATAGAAACAAGCTGAGAGGACAAGACAAACTTCCAATTTGTGTTGTTTTAGGAGCCCCTGAGTTTGTGGTAATTTCTTACATCAGCAATAAGTAACTCATGTATCCACTCAAGGGGTGAGTGAGTTGGGGTATTTATAACATTCTTAGGCACTGGTTGGGAGCTGCTCCTGCATGTGAAAACAGTGGGCTGCTACAAATAAGAGAAAGCCTTCAGCTTGTAGGAATTTGGCTATTGTGAACTGTAAAGATAAGGATGGACAGAATATGGGAATGACTGTTACAATAGACTGGCCTCCCTTTTTCTATTCCTCCTTTCTTTCCCTCCTTCATTCATCTAACGTTTATGAGCTCTATTAATGTGCCACACTCCATGATAGATGCTGGAGAAGAAAAGGTGACTCCCCATAAAAAAGGAGAAAATGCTTATGCCTACATTTCCCAGCTCCTCAATTCTAGACTTTCAGATAGATTGCAAAAATACTTTCCAACAGTGAAAGGAAATATAATTTTTATTAGATTTTCCACTGAACACCGTATAACATGCAATTTTTACAATGAGTAGTTGTAATGCATGCAAACTGGAACAGATATGCCTTTGAGCCCAAATGAAGAAACCCCGCCTTACCCTTTTAAGCCAGCCTCAAGAGCTCCTCCTTCTTGCCGCTTCCTCTTTCTCTCCTCCTCCTGTCCCTTCTCCTCATTCCCGTTCTCCTCCTCCTCTTCCTTCTCTTCCTCCTCTTTCTTTTAATTCTTCTGTGCAAATCTTGGCTCCCTTTTATTTTATTTTTTAAATTAATGATATGGTAAAATGACTTTTTGAGTGTACAATGCTGTGAGTTTTAACACAGGCATAGTTTCATATAACCACCACAATCAGAATACAGGGCAGTTCACTCACCCAAAAAGCGTCCACATGCTCATGTTGCCTCTATTCCATCCCAGACCCCTGGAAAACGCCGATCTGTTTTCTATCAGTATAAGCATTTGTTATTGATATATTTAATTCTAAAAACAGTTTTCACATCACCCTGAGCTAATTCCTATTGGAAGGAACAGGTTAAGCTAAAGATATCTGAGTACCTGTTTTATTTTTTAATATTTTTATGAGAAATCTTTGCACACATTAAGCCATACATGATATATAATCAGTGGCTGACAATATCATCACATAGTTGTGTATTGATCACTATGATCATTTTTAGAATATTTGCATCATTCCAGAAAAAGAAAATAAAAAGTAAAAAAACCCTCATACATCCCATACTCCTTGCCCCTCCCTCTTGTTGACCACTGGTATTCCAATTTGCCCATGTTTTTACCCTTTATACCACCCAATTATTTATTTATTTTATATCCTTATTTTTTAACTCATCTGTCCACACCCTGGACAGAAGGAGCATTAGCCACAAGGTTTTCACAATCACACGGTCACATCATAAAGCTTCTTAGTTCTACGGTTGTCTTCAGGAATCAGGGGCACTGGAACAAAGTTCAGCAATTTCAGGTACTTCCCTCTAACCACTCCGGTAGACCATAAAGTAAAAAGGGATATCTATATAATGCATACGAATACCTCCAGGACAATGTCTCAGCCCTTTATTGTAATTCTCTCAGTTACTGAAACTTTATTCTGTTTCATTTCTCTTCCCGCTTTTGTTCAAGAAGTCTTTTGCAATCCATGATGCTGGGTCCCAGCTCATCCCAGGAGCCCTTTCCTATGTTGCCAGGGAGATTTGAACCCCTGGGAGTCATTTCCCATGGAGCGTGGAGGACAGTGAGTTCACCTGCTAAGCTGGCGTAAAGAGAGAGGCCACATTTGAGCAACAAAAGTGGTTCTTTGGGGTGCCTCTTAAGCATAATTATAAGTAGGTGTATCTTCTCCTTTGCAGGAATAAGTTTCCTAGAGGCGAGCCCCAAGAGCAAGGGCTCAGTCTATTGAATTAGTTGTTGCCACTGCTTGTGAGAATATCAGGAATTCCCTAGATAGAGAGGTAGAATATTTCCTCCATTTTCCTCTGACCCCCAAGGGAACTTTGCAAATACTTTTTAATTCTCTGCCCAAATTATATATCTGGGATATATCATGGCATCCCACTAACCTGTATTAACCAATGCAATCTCATGCCCTGTTCAAGAGTCCATTTATTATGATGTTCAAAAACTGATCATCCAAGTTAAATTAAATAATATACTATCTGAAATATAAATTTTGTGCCAAATAAGCATCCCTTCCTTTGATATCACACAGAAGTTGAAGTTTTAAATATGGACCATATCACCCTTAATCCCATATTCTGATTTACCTTAGTCCTATTCAAATCAGCTTCATTCATATCTCTAGTGGAAGTCTGATCAGTTCGTCAACTTTTTAAACAGTTCTGTATGGGGTAATGCTGACTTTCATAGTTTCAGTGCTCTAAGTCAGATTCTCAGGTGTCACATATCTGAAGTTTCAGGAATGATGAGGTTTGACTTAAATAGCTCAGTATCTCAAAATTTAGAAATAGTTCTTACAACTCTGAAAGAGATCCTACTACTACTACTACTACTATACAATCTAGACGCCTCTACAATAGGCCCCAACCTGATAACCCATGCTATCGAATTCAGTTCCCTGAGTTTTTATATTATGGTTAGTCCACATGAGTGAGTCATGATAATATTTGTCTTTTTGTTTCTGCCATTGCATTCAACATTCTCTCCTCCAGGTTCATTCACCTAGTTGCATGCCTCACAACTTCATTCCTTCTTGCAGCCACTCTGTAGTCTGTTGTATGTATACAGCACAGCTCCCCCTTCCATTCTTCAGTCATACCCTTAGGCCACCTCCATCCACTGTGAATCGTGAGCACTGCCAACATAAACGCCAGTGTGACACGTCCATTCATGTCCCCATGCTCAGTTCCTTCAGGTATATACCTAGCAACAGAGTTGCAGGATCATATGGCAACCCCACCCCTAGTCTCCTGTGGAAACACCAAGCTGCCCTCTGGAAGGGCTGCACCTCTCAACTTCCCTACCAACAGTGAATAGGTACATCTCTTTCTCCACATTTTCTCTAGCACTTGTTTCTCTCTGTTCATTTTTAAAGTTTTATTCAAACATCATATAGTCCAACCTAAGTAAATAGCAAGACCATTGCCACCATATCTATGTGAAGACATTTCCTATTCTTCTTCAAAGAGTCCATACCATTCCCCCATCCCCCTCCACCTGTTGACATTTAGTTTTGGCATAATGCCTTTCTTACATTCAATGAAAGTATATTAATGTTACTGTTGACTATAGATCCTAGCTTGCCTTGATTGTACTTTTTCCTGTATACCATCCATTTTCAACATCTTACAATACTGACATTAATTTGTCCTCCCTCATGCAAAAATGTTTTTATATTTGTACATTTAATCACCCTAATTGTCCAAACTAGGCATTTCTAAGTTATACTGTTTCAATCCCAGTCCTTATCCTCTGTCTTTCCTTCATGCCCACAGCCCTTCCTTCTCAACTATGCTAACATTCAGCTTCATTCAGAGTACTTAGATTATTGTACTACCATCAGGTAATATTGTGCTATCCATTTCTGAATTTTTTACAGTCAATCCTGTTGCACAGTCTGTATTCTTCCAGCACCAAATGCCCAAACTCTACCCTATCTCTATCTCCTGATAACCTGTGTTCTTAACTTTATCTCTCAAAGTTCACTCATTAATGTTAGTTCATATTAGTGAGACCATACAGTGTTTGTCTTTTTGTTTCTGGCTAATTTCACTCAGCATAATGTCCGCAGGGTCCATCCACGTTGTTACATGCTTCATGTCTTTATTCTCTCTTACAGCTGTGTAATATTCCATCGTATGATTATACCACAGCTTGTTTAGTCACTCATCCATTGATGGACATGTGGGCTGTTTCCATCTCTGGTCAATTGTAAATAACGCTGCTGTAAGCATCAATGTGCAAATGTCCTTTTGTGTCCTTGCTTTCAGTTTCTCTGAACGTATACCTAGTAATGGGATTTTTGGAACATATGGCAGTTCTACACTTCACTTCCTGAGGAACCACTGAACTGCTTTCCAGAGTGGTTGTACTATTTTACATCCCATCAACAAAGGATAAATGCATCTTTTTCTCCACATTCTTCTCAAGCACTTGTTATTTTATATTTTCTTTTCTTTTTTTTTTTTATAATGCCCATTCTAGTGGGTGTGAAATGATATTTCATTGTGGTTTTGATTTGCATTTCCCTAATAGCCAGTTAAGTTGAGCATCTTTTCATGTGTCTTTTAGCCATTTGTACCTCCTCTTCTGAAAAGTGTCTGTCCATGTCTTTTGCCCATTTTTAATTGGGTTGTTTACCTTTTTGTTGTTAAGTTGAAGAGTCTCTTTATATATTCTGGATTGAAAACCACATTGTCTCCCATTGCATAGGCTGCCTTTTTACTTTTCTGGCAAAGTTCTTTGATGCACAAAAGTGTTTACTTTTGAAGAGATCCCATTTATCTATTTCTTTTTTCAATGCTCCTGCATTGATTGTAAGGTCTAGGAAACCACCTCCTATTACAAGTTTTATAAAATATTTCCCTACATTTTCTTCTAATAGTTTTATGGTCTTAAATTGAATGTTTATGTCTTAGATCCATTTTGAGTCAGTTTTTGTATAGGGTCTGAGGTATGGATCATCTTTAATTTTTGCATATGGATATCTAGTTTTCCAAACATCATTTATTGAAGAAGCTGCTCTGTCCCAGATGGATTGGCTTGACTGCATTGTTAAAGATCAGTTGTCCATAGATGAAAGGGTCTATTTCTGAACTCTTAATTTGATTCCAGTTGTTAGCATATGTTTCTTTATGCCACTACCATGCTGTTTTGACCAATGTTGCTTCATAATATGCTTTAAAGTCAGGTAGTGTGAGACCTATTTCATTTTTCTTTCTCAAGATATGTTTAGTTATTCAGAGCACACTGCCTTTCCAAATAAATTTGGTTATTGGTTTTCTATTTTTTCAAAGTAAGTTGTTGGGGTATTAATTGTTATTGTGTTGAATCTATAAATCAATTTGAGTAGAATTGACATCTTAACTATGTGCAGTCTTCCAATCTATGAACATGGTATGCCATTCCATTTATTTAGGTCTTCCCTGATTTCTTTAACAATTTCTTATGGTTTTCTGTGTACAGATCTTTCGTATCCTTAGTTAAGGTTATTCCTAAATATTTGATTCTTTTGGTTGCTATTATAAAGGGAGCTTTTTCTTGATTTCCCCTGATATTGCTCATCAGTAGTATATAGAAACACTAGATTTTTGGGCATTGATCTTGAACTGTATTACTTCGCTGTACACATTTATTATCTCTCAGAACCTTGTTGTAGGTTTTTTTTTTTTTTTTGATTTTGGACACATAATATCATGTCATCTGTAAACAGGGAGAGTTTTACTTCTTTCTTTCCAACTTGGATGCTTTTTCTTTTTGACTAATTTCTGTGGCTAGAACTTCCAGCTCACTGTTGTGTAGTAATGGTGACAGTGGGCATCCTTGTCTTGTTTCTGATTTTAGAGGGAAAGCTTTCAGTTTTCCCCATTGAGGCTTATATTAGCTGTGGGTTTTTCGTATACTCCCTTTATCATGTTGAGAACGTTCCCTTCTATTCCTATCTTTTGAAGTGTTTTCATCAAGAAAGGATGTTGCCTTTCAAATGCCTTTTCTGCATCAATCAATAAGATCATGTATTTTTTTTTTTTTTTTTTTTTTTTTTTTTTTTTTTTTTTGCTTTGACTTATGTGCTGATTTGAAAGGATGTATGTCTCCTGGAAAAGCCATGTTTTAATCAAAATCCCATTTCGTAAAATGGCAGAATAAACCCTATTCAGTACTGTATGTTTGAAACTGTAATCAGATCATCTTCCTGGAGGTGTGATTTAATCAAGCTGGATTAGGTGACAACATGTGTCTACCCATTTGGGTGGGTCTTGGTATGTTTCTGGAGTCCTATAAAAGAGGAAGCATTTTGGAGAATGGAAGAGATTAAGAGAGAGCAGAGAATGCTGCAGTACCATGAAGCACAGAGTCCACTAGCCAGCGTTTTGTAGATGAAGAAGGAAAACACCTTCTGGGGAGCTTCATGAAACAGGAAGCCAGGAGAGAAAGCTAGCAGATGATACCATGCTTGCCATGTGCCCTTCCAGCTGAGAGAGAAGCCCTGACTGTGTTCGCCATGTGCCTTCTACTTGAGAAAGAAACCCTGAACTTCATCAGCCTTCTTGAACCAAGGTATCTTTCCCTGGATGCCTCTGATTGGACATTTCTATAGACTTGTTTTAATTGCGACATTCTCTCAGCCTTAGAACTGTAAACTAGCAACTTATTACATTCCCCTTTTAAAAAGCCATTCTGTTCCTAGTATATTGGATTCCGGCAGCTAGTAAATCAGAGCAACTTATTTTTATGATGTATTACATTGATTGATTTTCTTGTGTTCAACCAGTCTTGTATACCTAGAAGAAATCCCACTTGGTCATGGTGTATAATTCTTTAATATGCTGCTGGATTTGATTTGCAAGTATTTTGTTAAGGATTTTTGCTCAACATTAAAGAGATTGGCCTCTAATTCTCTTTTCTTATAGTATCTTTATCTGGCTTTTGTATTGAATAATGTTGGCTTCATAGAATGAGTTAGGTAGCTTTTTGTCCCTTTCAATTTTTTGATGAGTTTGAACAGGATTAATTTTAATTCTTTCTTGAATGCTTGGTAGAATTCACATGGTGAAGCCATCTGGTCCTGGACTTTTCTGTTTTTTTTGTAGCTTCTTGATGACTGATTCAGTCTCTTTGCTTGTGATTGGTTTGTGGAGGTCATCTGTTTCTACTTGAATCAGTGTTGGTTGTTCATGCCTTTCTAGGAAGTTGTCCATTTCACATACTTTGTCTAGATTATTAGTATATAGTTGCTCATAGTATCGTCTCATTACCTCCTTTATTTCTGTGGAGTCAGTGATTATGTCCCCTCTTCCATTTTTTATTTTATTTATTTGCCTCATTTCTCTCTCTCTTTTTATTTGTCAGCCCAGCTAAAGGTCCATCAATTTTATTGATTTTCTCAAGGAACCAACTTCTAATTTTGTTGATTTTCTCGATTGTTTTCATGTTTTCAACTTCATTTATTTCTGCTCTAATCTTCATTATTTCTTTTCTTTTGTTTTCTTTGGGGTTAGTTTGCTGTTCTTTCTCTAGTTTTTCCAAGTAAACAGTTAATTCCTCAAGTTTTGCTCTTTCTTTTCTTTTCTTTTTTTTTTTTTTGTATGCTGGATGGTGGGATCACATGTCATTATTTTGCCTTGTGAGTATCCTGTTATTGCAGCAACATTTGTTGAACTTTTTGTTTGTTTGTTTTTTGCTTGTTTGTTTCTTGGAAAGTACATGGAACAGGAATTGAACCCAGGTCTCCCATATGGCTGGCAAGAATTCTACCACTGAACTACCCTTGCACCCACCCTTCTTTTTTAACATAGGCACTTAAGGCAATACATTTCCCTCTCAGCACTGTCTTTGCTGCATCCCATAAATTTTGATATGTTGTGTTTTCATTTTTGTTTGCCTTGAGATACTTACTGATTTCTCTTGTAATTTCTTTTTGACCCACTGGTTGTTTAAGAGTGTGTTGTTTAGCCTCCATATATTTGTGAATTTTCCTACACTCTCCCTGTTATTGATTTCCAACTTCATTGCATTCTGATCTTAGAAAGTGTTTTGTATTATTGCAATCTTTTAAAATTTATTGAGATTTGCTTTGTGACCCATCATATGGTCTATACTTGAGAATATTCCATGAGCACTTCAGAAAAATGTATATCCTGCTGTTGTAGGGTGAAATGTTCTGTAGACATCTATTAAGTCTAGTTCATTTACTGTGTTGTTCAAAATCTCTGTTTCCTTACTGATCTTCCGTGTAGATCTTCTATCCATTGATGAAAGCAGGGAGTTGAAGTCTCCAACTAATATGTTATAGGTGTCTACTTCTCCCTTCAGTGTTGTCGGTTTTTGCCTCTTGTATTTTGGAGCACTCTGGCACAGTGCATAAATATTTATGATTGTTATTCCTTCTTGTTGAGTTGTTCCTTTTATTAATGCATAGTATCCTCCTTTGTCTCTTTCAATTGTTTTACATTTGAGGTCTAAATTGTTGGATATAGTACAGCTACCCCTGATCTTTTCTGGTTGGTATTTGTATGAAATATCTTTTCCCAGCCTTTCACTTTCAACCTATTTTTGTCCTCAGGTCTAAAGTGAGTCTCCTGTAGACATCATATAAATGGGTCCTTTTTAAAAATCCATTCTGCCAGTCTGTGTCTTTTGATTGGAGAGGTTAATCCATTAACATTTAATGTTATTCCTGTAAAGGCAGTACTTTCTTCTACCATTTTGTCTTTTAGATTATATATGTTATATCTATTCTTTCCCTTTTTACCTTTACTAATAATCTTCATTTCTACCCTCTTCTCCAGACCTCTCTCTCCTGCCTTTTCCTCTCTGCCTGTAGTGCTCCCTTTCATATTTCTTGTAGAGCTAGTCTTCTAGTCAGAATTCTCTCAGTGACTGTCTGAAAATATTTTAATCTCCCCCTCCTTTTCCAAGGACAGATTTTCTGATATAGAATTCTTGGTGTACAGTTTTTCTCTTTCAGAATCTTAAATATATCATACCACTGCCTTGTCATCTCTGTGGTTTCTGATGAGCAATCTACACATAGTCTTATTGAGCTTCTCTTGTAATTGATTGACTGATTTAGTCTTGTTACTTTCAAAATTTACTCTTTATCTTTGTCACTTGACAATCTAATTATTAAGTGACTTGGAGTATATCTATTTGGTTCCATCCTATTTGGGATATGCTGCACCTCTTGGATCTGTAACTGTATGTCTTTGATAAGAGATGGGAAATTTTCAGTGATTTTTTCCTCCATTAGTCTTTCTGCACCTTTTCCCTTCTCTTTTCTTTTTGTGACATCCACAACATATATTCATGCATTTCATGTTGTTATTCAATTTCTTGAAACTTTACTCATATTTTTCCATTCTTTTCCCTTTATTTTCTTCTGCATGTTGGATTTTAGATGTCCAGTCCTCTAGTTTACTAATCCTTTCTTCTGCCTCTTCAAATCTGTTGTTATAGGTCTCCACTGTTTTCTTTTTTTTAATCTCTTCCATTGTGCTTTTATTCCCATAAGTTCTGTGATTTGTGTTTTTCAAACTTTTGAATTCTTCTTTATGTCCACCCAATGTGTCCTTTATATCCTCCCCCAATTCTTTTATTTGTTTTTTGATGAGATTTTCATGGCTGTTTGAACATCCTGGATTGGTTGTTTCAACTCATGTATCTCATTTGAGGTGTTGGTTTGTTCCTTTGACTAAGCCATATCTTCAATTCCCTAGCATGACTCATTATTTTTTTTTTGCTAGTATGTAGGTATTTGATTTCCTTGATTAGTTTATTCTGGAGGTGTTTTCATTCTTTTGCATCTGGTTTTCTTGCTGGATGACTTTGTTGTCTATCTGTCTATCTGTTCTTTAACATTCAGTTTAACTTATTTTAGACCACTAGCTTAGGTTCTGGTTTAACTGATCAGAATTTTTCAGATCTTGTTTTTTGTTTGTTTGTTTGTTTTGTTTTGTTTTGATTCTTGCTATGCCTATATGGAGCCTGTTTTATTATTTTTTTCTTTTTTTGAGGAGCATGTCCTCAGATATTATCGACCCAAGTCAGATTTTCCCAAACCACATGGCCTATGTCTCAGGGAAAAAGTAGCCAGCATCAGTTTTCTCTGAGGGTAAGACCTAGCAGGTTGTCAGACTTTCCCGTGAAGCCTCTGGACTCTGTGATTTTCCTAGCTTGTCCAGCATGTGGTACTCATCTGCCTATGGCTTCCCACCAACGTACAATGCCTTTAATTTCAGCAGATTCTCCCTGCCAGCATTGTAGTTGATACGGAGGCTGCAGGAGTAGGCAGGCTTTCATTGCTTCTGTTTTCTAGTCCCTGGGGTCTGAATTCCCTGAAGGAGGTCTTCCACTTCAGCTGGGCCCTGCCCCCCTTTTCTTGGAGAAGATAGGCCCTTTAGGGAATTAATCCCTTTCACCTGACTGGTTACTCTGCCTCTCAGAAATGCTGTATTAGTTAGGGTTCTCTAGAGAAACAGAATCAACAGGAAATATTCATAAATATAAAATTTATAAAAGTGTTTCACATAACTGTGGGAACATAGAGTCCAAAATCTGTGGGGCAGGCTGTGAAGCTGATGATTCCAATGGCGGGTCTGGATGAACTCCACAGGAGAGGCTCACCAGCCAAAGCAGGAAGAGAGCCTATCTCTTCTGAATCCTCCTTAAAAGGCTTCCAATGACTAGATTAAGCATCACCCATTAGAGAATACACTCCCCTTGGCTGATTACAACTGGAATCAGCTGTGGATGTAGATGATATCATCATGATTTAATTCTATGAAATGTCCTCATAACAAAAGACAGGGGCACTTGCCCAATCAGACAAACATGTACCACCACCTGGCCAAGTTGATACATGAACCTGACCATGACACATGCCTTAGTTCCCCCCTTGCTTGGGGCAATGCTGAAGCCTGATAGTACTTGCAGTTCTATCTAATGAGCTGTGAAGAATTTTAAAAAAGCAAAAAGCCTTTTCAGAGCTGGACCCCCACTCCAAGGGTTTGTCAGTCAAGAGCTTGAGTTGGTATGTGGCTCTATGTGCCCCATTTTCCTGGGGTCCAGTCCTTTTCCAGTATTTTGTGCCGTCCAACTCAAATATTTTTTGTTTTATTTTATCCTTCATCCCTGACCCATCTCTGACAAGGTGAAAACTCCTGATTCCTTTAATGCTTATACCAGGTTTATCTGTGCTTGGGTTCTTTTTTCAGTAGTCAGAATTTTTAAATTAATTCTGAAGTTGGAGCTTGGTTGAGCTAAGCCCTTACTACTAGTAAAGCCTGTTTTCTTTCTCTCAGAGAACCAGCCCTGTACCTGTGGGGGAAGGTCACTAGCCTCCTAGGCTTAGGAGACTTACCATTCTGTATGGGATCTCAGCCATTCTACCTGTTTCAGACTGGTGTACACTGTGTGACCAGTCACTGATGTTTCCCTCAGCAATTGTTCTGTACTGTTCCTAGTTGTTTACTACTCTCTACTCTCATACACAAAAATACTCACACACCCAATTCCTCTTTTGTTATATCTCAGGTTTTTTTCCCAAAATAATGTATTATTTGACTTAGCTCATTACAGTTTCTGGGTGATTTTAGTAAAAAATCTGATTGGAAGTAGGTTACAGTGGAAATGATGAAGTGACTACTACAAGGTATTGCTTTAATCTTTCTGGTTTGTTGTTTCAAATGTTCAATCTTACATTCAAAGTTGAAGCATTACTCACTGCAGCCCTCTATGACTCCCCAGGCTTAAAGAAGTATTTCCTTCCTATTCTCTTATAACACTCTTTCTATCTGTGTCCTTCACTTGCCACATTTATTTAATGTATGTGTACTTCACTAAGCTGTGAAAACTGCTCCAAGTCAGATTTTAACCATCTTTTGTCCTTTCTCTAGCACCTAGATCAACCCTTGGCAAATGGTAAATTCTCAACAAATGTCATCAAAGCAATGAGTAGATGGCGGTGCCAGACTCATTTAATTTTTAAAGACTTCAAGTCTCTGTTGGGTGAATTACTTTAAAGAGCACTAAAAATGGTGTTAACCTCATTCTATTGTGTTGAGCTAATCAATAGATGTATTTGTCTTTCTTTTTTTT